>OU611762.1:9293752-9373752 GCA_914767535.2 Dunaliella primolecta | reverse complement strand
GCCTGCAGTGCTTTGTATAGAACTAGGGTATGTGAACTGCCAGTTGGGGTGCACATGCCAAATTAGCCGCAGGGTGAACTCTACTTTTTGACCACCATACCTGCATACCCGATCACCTGCTGCACCAAACTGGGCCATCTTTAGTAATTTGGGCTCCTTGTAAGAAAAGAATATTATTGCAAAAAGAATGGAGTGAAAAGACCAAGTTGTTGATGAGATACAGAATTTCAGCCATTTCCCTAAGAGGAAATCCAGCACGAGGGGTGCCAAACAGGTTAAATTTGACCTTGGGATTACGTGGGTTTACATTGGTAACCTACAGCCCGAATCTCTAGCTGATCGGTTGCTGGTGAAACATTCTCAACCAGCTTTCACGAGGTCAACAATAAATAAACAAGACAACTTTCTACAAGTGTTTGTGCCTAGCATCCACTGAAGAACATTTGACCTTGGTTTTCCCATTTTTGAGTATGCAGGATGTTCGCACACTATTAAAGGTTTACAGACACAAACATTTGGGAGCAAAAATAGACACAGGGTGGAGCTCGTCAGACATTTCTAGCCACGGGTGAAGTGCGGTTGAAAAGTTACCGATCGACCGCAAATAGGTTGTAGGCCATTTTTGCAGAGGGGATCAGCTGAGGCCTAAAACCAGCCAGCTTCTGCATGCTCTTTTAAGCAAATTTGCGTATGTGTCCCGTAACTGGTTATTTTGAAACTTGGCTTCCTCTGGTAGGCTTTCTCAAGCACCGGAGTACGTTTTTAACCAGTCACGGGACACGTGCCTAATCAGCCGCGGCGTGAACCCTAGTTTTTACCACCAAAACTCTACATCTGACCACCCACTGCATAAAATTGGGTGATTTTTGGTGATTTGGGGTCCTTTTAACAAAAAACACCATTGTAAAATTATTAAAGTGAAAACACCCACTGGCTGGTGTTTTGTGGCGATGTCAATGGTTACAATGGGGTTTGACCTTCAGCCAGGTAGTTTGGCTGCTCGGCCTGCTCAACTGTTCCAACTGCACAAAATTATATCCATGAGTTCGGAAATAAAACGGTAAGTGTGATTAGTTTGCTTCTGCAATAAATGGAAAGCATCCTCAGAGCTAGCTTGAGAATAGAAGAAAGCGCCTGATTCGTCCAGTAAAATCCTGTGAGAGGGGAATTCAGAAAATAGCTGTGCATAAGTTCTTCGAACAGAACACACAGAAGCGCAAGAACAAAGGAACACGGCATGCTTTTCATCTTGGAGTCCCCCTTGGTCACACCTATCACAAGCAGATGCGTGCCCCTGCCAAAGTGATGTCTCAACTCTTAAAGTGTGAGCATGTAAACAAAAGCGTGCTATGTTTCTCAGCGTGCGCTTGCCTAAATCAAGATGCAGATATCTGGGGACAGAAATGGCGCGCCATGAACAGACAAGGGTCTCATAGGAACTGCCATCCAGTGATGATACTTGGCTAATTTGTTCGTGTGTCCACTCTGTTCTGCCAAGGCATCAGCATTCCACACACCTCGCAGCCTTTTTCTCAGATCAACAACAAACTCCCTCATGACTATAGGCTGCCTAGACCGAACACAATGAGTAAACAGATTGCACCTGTCCAAGCCTGTAAATGCAGCCAGAAATTCTAAGGTCTAGCATTTACGGGAAAGACTGCTCATTTCAACATCTGCTTGCAGTACCTTACTGAGAGTAGTGCTGTTGCTGCGCAATAAAGCATTGTAACACCTAACTGCTGCTCGAAACCAATAAAACTGTAAAGGTTCATGTCCACATTCACGCAGTACAGACCAATTAGGTGTAACAATCAGCAGAGAATGGACTAGGGAGGAGTCAAGCCTCCTTTATAACTGGCCGGCCTAGTCTAGCCCGAAGCCTAAGCCTGTAAGGCAGTTGGTGATGATCTGATCTAGGAAAGCCTGGTATCGTTACATTAGGAGTGGTGCGCTTTACCCCCAGGATACAAAGACTTACAAAGAGTTACAATGGGATTTGACCTGGGATTTACCCCCAGGATACGCTTCAGTAAGCACAGGTTTTGTGGCGATGTCAGCCATAACCATAATTAGGTTTACTTGCCCCATATGAGCTTTAGCCCAGCCTATCGAGCACACAGTGCGACTCACACAAATCTGAGCATATGCTCTCGTAGCTTGGAACGCCGGCTACACTGAAGAAAAATTCGCCCAGTCAGATGAAGTGGCTGTGAGTGGGCGCACTTTAAGTGCAGAAAAGGAGCATATTTGGGCACATGCCCAGATAGCCCCCTTTGCCATTTTTGGGTGATCTGAGGCCAGGAGAGTGATCTGGGGTCCTCCAATTTTAATTATTTCTTGAGAAATGCAATATTTTTACGAAAAATATGGTTGGCATGGTCAGATTACAGAAAAAACTCGAGAATAGAGCATATCTTGCCTCCATGGACATAGGCAGCGCAGATCGTCTTGCTTTGCAGGACCTGCAGATCCCTGAACAACAATAGAACCCTCCCTAAGTACTTGTTTCCTCGTGTTTTCCCTGAAAAACAAAGGGCCACTTCTAGTTTCTCTGATGCCATATAAGTTGATCCAATGAAAAGAATTACAAGGGCCGATCCTTGGTATCCGTTGAGAAGTAGAGGGGGCAGGGTGTAACAGTGCACGGCAAAAGGCATTGCCCGGGATGTAACGGAAGGTATTTGGAAGCCTTATATGATTGTTACACTCGCCCCACCCCCATGAGCTTGCGTCCTCGCGAGCTAAGCACTCTGCCAGCATGCTTAGCCGCTCACTAGCGCTCTTCGGTATTTTGCCAGGAGAAACCACCAAACCTGGACTTAGGCGACAAGCCTACCAATTTTTGCACTTGCCAGGATGCCAATGTAACAGTGCACGGCAAAAGGCATTGCCCAGGATGTAACGGAAGGCATTTGTAAGCCTTATATGATTGTTACACAGGGGGGGAACAGGGAGCAAAGAAAAAGAAAAGTCTACGCAAGCCAACGGCCGCGTGCATTAAGGAAAGGTCCCTTAACTATCAGGCTAGCAAGGGTCCCTCAAAACTACACTAGCAACAGCTAGCCTAGGAGGGAACAGGGAGCACCCAGCACCAGCTACATCCACTCCACCTGCTTCTCAGGTCCGTCACCCTAGCCAGCTCCTTCCAGAACAGAGGCACATCCATCTTGTGGAGATCAAATACTGTGAAGACACCAGGATTAGCAGCAATTGTTGCTGCTATCACGCACTCATATTCACACATTGCTTCAGTTTAATTGTGAACAATTGATTCGCCCTGAGAAACACAAACATCACATTTAAGGGGATATCCTTAGAATCATATCTACTCTCATCAGGATCATATCTACTCTCAACTCACAAACCAATATTTGTTTCTTAAAAGTATAATCTCATGCTGGCATTGCCAGTAACAAATCTGCAGATGCCATTGCTAAATTTCAGGCTAACCAAGCCAATAATGGCGTGGCTGATACTGGGATCCCTGGCGCAGGCCCTGGCGGAAATCCATCTTCTCGTTTATTTTGGTTAGCCAAGGAGAAAACAAAATAAGCCACTGCCGGCACATGCACGGTTCCTGCACCCAGTCCTAGAATCACCTACCTCCCCAACCTTCAAAGTGCTCTCAAGTCTCACATGCCAGATCTCACATGCAGTGCATTCAAAACACAGACTTGGGTATGCCAATTACAAAACAGGTTGCTACTCATACTATCAGAGTTTGTTGCATGTAGATAAGAAAACCAGCAATGCCTTTAGGAGCATGTCCTTATATCCTCACCCATAAGAGCACCATCTTACAATATTTCACAGGCACCCTTTATTGTAGCTTTGTGGTGCAGGAGACTCATGGCTCTTCTGATCCAATGTCTCCTTTTCCTTAAATGATGTAGGGAGAGTTTACTCTGTCTGCGCACATCTTCTTTTCTTTTCTATTCATCAGGCTCAAGAATCAGTTCGAGGCCTCGAAGCAGCAGCAGCCAACCTCTGTCTCAATGTTTCTAGAGCCTCGACTCAATCACCCTACATGCCATTTTGTGAGGTCCACCGAGTGTGGACGGGGGCATCTTAATCCCTCACACTTAAGAGCCCCTCTTAAAGAGATTGGTCTTGACACTGTAAAGCCACCAAGTATGCCCTAAACGAGTTGAACGGGCTACTTGGTCCAATAGTACTTCTCCGGTCTGTGATATATGTGATTCTGATGACATACAAGATGAAAAACATGTGTTGTTCAGATGCTCCGATCCCCAGGTCTGCTCTCTCCGTCAAAAGTATGCCTCACTTTTTGAACACAACTTCTCTTTCCTACACCTCCACGTTTCCCACAGGATGTCCTGTCTAGGCACCATTCACCATGTGAATTCCCAGGATATCAATACTTTTCTAAACCAGAATAACAACAAACTTCCTTTTTTTCTTCATGACCTCATGTGTATTTATGAACAGGCTAGCAGTCAAACGTCTTGACTGAGGCCTTTTTTTCCCCTTGTAACCCTTGTATGCCCTAAAGCTTTAAATTCATTCTGTTCAGATGCGCTCTAGAGGACACTTCTCTCAACTCTCATCACCTACATTAGGGTTACAAGGGTTGCAAGGGTTGCAAGGGTTACACAGGAAAAAGACCTCAATCAAGGCGTTTGACTGCTAGCCTGTTCAGAAATGCATACGAGCCTCGAGCCTGAAGTCATGAGGGAAAAATGAAGTTTTTTGTTATCCTGATCTATAAAAATAGTACTATCCTGGGAATTCACATGGTGCATGGTACCTAGACAAGGCATCCTGTGGGAGACATGAAGATGTAGAAAAGATAAGTTATGCTCAAATAGTGAGGCATCATGATAATCATATGATACTTTTGACGGAGAGAGCAGACCTGGGGATTGGAACGTCTGAACAGCACATGTTTTCCATCTTGTATGTTATCGGAATGACAGATATCACAGACCGGAAAAATACTATTGGACCAAATAGCCTGTTCAACTCAAAGAGTGTGTACCTGCAGCCTGAATCTGGCAGTGTTGCAAAGAACGTGATGGGGAAGATCCAAGTACATATATTCAGGCATTGTATAAGGAGGGTGGATGGCGTGTGCATTTCTGACAGGAAGTGCACACCATTGATGATCAGAGTCAGCTGTTTACGGCTGTTTCAAACAACACCCCAGAGTAACTTATTCTGGGATCAGGGGCTGTGAGTTGATTCCATTAGTCATGGTGCTAGATCTCTGGTCCACCACAAATTGACCGAGGTTCACAGGGTCATAAGCCATAATTTGATGTTTCATCAGATCCAAGTGTGCCAGACCATCCAGCGCAGACAAGAGGTGTGGTGTCCAACAAAAATTAGTTCTGGAGCTAAGGCTGATGTCTCCGTGGAGAACCTTCTTGAGGAGTAGACTGCTGCACTTAGTGAGTGAGTTGTAGAAACGCATAGTGGCACAAAACCAGTTAAACTGAAAAGGTTCAATGCCACATTCTCGAAGAATGCTCCAAGATGGTGAAGTGTTTTTTCTCCAAGAAGGTTCCGCAAAACGTTTAGAATCATCTCTGCAACGGGTTGTCCATTTCTGTGCCCAGCCGCAAGTAAGGAGTGGCCCATATCTGGCTGGCATGCATTCCTGCTGGGATCATCATGTTAGCATATTTCTTCAAAAGCCAGATGAATGCATGCAGTCGATTTGCGAGGTTGTGATCGTTGGCAAAGGCCTGAACACGATAAATCCCCGCTATGTATGGTTTCAGAGCAACCCCAGCAGCAGTGGAAAGGTTGAGACGTTTGTCACAGACCATACCCAGATATTTAAAAGAATCAGTGTAGGGAAGGCTGCCACTATCATATATTAATTGGGGAAGGCTATCAGCTCTGGAATTGAAAAGACTACCTCAGACTTTTTTTGTATTGATAGTCAGGCATTTTCTGGTTGCATCTATGCCCTGCAGCTTGTTCAACATAGTTTGCATGTGGGTGTGGGTGTTTGCAGCCAGGGCGAGGTTATCTGCATAGAGCATCATTTCTAATGTGACATTAGAAACACGGAAATTTGGTAAGCCTGTCACCGCGCCTGTTGCCCCCTCAGTGATGCGGCCGATGTCATTCACTTAGATTGAGAATAGTGGGCATCCTTGTTTAACACCGTGCGTTGGCTGGACACTTGCCCGTTTATCTCCGTCAATAAGGATGTATTTGTCATCTCGATAGAGATCTTTAATGATGTAGATGAGCTGGCTGGGCATCTGGCATTTGTGTTAGTGTTCCCACAGTCTGTCCCTGGCCCATGGGTATTGAGTCATATGCCTGCTTGAAGTCAATAAAAGTGGTAAGAAAAGAAAAGAAAAGAAAAGAAAAGACTACACAAGCCAGGTCCAGCTGCGTGCATTAAGGAAAGGTCCCCTGACAAGCAAGCTAGCTAGGGCCTCACCAAATAAAAGTGGCATATAAACGTGGGGAGCCTTGGGGTTGAAGGGTCTGAGTTGCATGCTTCACGTGCCTCAAGGTAAAAAGTGGCTTTAAGGTGTTGAGGCCCGGAGAAAAGCCAAATTTATTGTCAGGGATAATGTTGTATTTTGCGCACTAATCTTGAAACATGGAGCGGAGGACATTTGTGTACAGGCGATAAGTGTATTACTGACTGCAAGCATCCGGTAGTTTGAGGGACTTGTCACAGTGCCCTTTTTGTATATTGGTGCAAGTTTGGCAGGTTTCCAGGATGAGGGGATGCGGGCAGTTTTAAGCAAAATGCGTGAAGAGTTGTGAAATGTACGGAGCCAGAACATTGTAGAATTCAAGACCTCTGCCATGATCTCTTAGGACCAGTTTGCAAGCATGTTTTATGAATGGAGGTAGGACTGTGTCAAAGCCGGGTGAAGAGGAAGTGCTCATGTTGGAAATGTGCTTAGAGGCAAGGGAGGTCAGCTCAACTGTTTTAGGCAGATTGAAAGGGTGTGGACCTGTGCCCCCTGATGCTTCATCATGCAAGCCATGAGTGTCATTGTTGGAAGGAGAAGGATGGAAGAATAGGTTGCTGATATGTTACTGCCAGGCCTGCTCAGAATAAGGAGAGGTTTCTTCAGAAGTCTGTGCTCAGCCGGATCTTCTTGGAATAGTTTGTGCATGAAGTCTGCAGCTCGGGTGTGGGTGTGTCATCACCAACATCAGGGATGATGCTAGCATCAATCCTGATCCCCATTGACATAAGAAAGAAAAGAAACCTGCGTAGGCATTGGGACGCTCCCCACGCGAGACAAGACAAAAGAGCCACATTGGTCCTGCCACGCGAAATCAGCTTCACACAGACATTATCAACCTGGGAGCACGTGTCACTGACGTCGAGAAATGGGTGTCTTGCACGTGCAGGTTTGCCAATAAACATGCAACAAAGAACAAGGCTTGCTGGGATCCTGGGGTTGCTCGTGACTGCTGCATTCCGCACAATGCAGCACGGCACTCAATTTTCACACATACTCAGCTTCGGTACTTGGTTACCATGCCTGCTCTTCTAAACCCTCCACTAGGCGTAGGAATGACAAAAAGAAAGAAAAGAGAACCTACGTAGGCAGTGAAAACTCCCTACAACAATTAAGGAAAGGGGGCCACACTGGTTCAAAAACCGTATGACCACCCCATCACAAGTTCAGACAGAGAAGCACGGCGGGCAGAGAATGAAGACAGGCATAGGGAAGACTACCCTGTAACCTGCTCAATTTACGCGGTCAAGAAGGGTTGATGTCAAATCCAGACCTAGGAGTTAAGGATGTTTCCTAGCCCAATGTGCACAACAATCCAGTTTTGTTCTACAAACCGACACTCTGAGCGAGTCGTGCTATTCCATCAAACATCAGACCGCAACAAACATGATCTTATCATTTCTTTCCAGTCCGAGGTTTGTGAGTTGAGCATTTTTTGGGCTAGGTCTGGTTGCAAGCCTCATTGTTTCTGCTCAGGTGCCCTTGTAGGCAGATATAGCGATGTAACTTTACCTTCCTACAATTTATATCTACAACTGGTTGGCTAGTTGTTAAGCCGCACTAAAATTAACAGACAAACCAACTACCTGTTCAATCGTGTTTCAGCAAAAAAACAATTCATTTTCATTTAATGAGAGGAACACAGCAGGCAGAGAAAGAAGCCAGGTCCAGCAACGGAAAAAAAAAGAGCAAGATGGAAGCTGATGGACTGGAGATACACTGGGAGATTGATGTGTGGTCCTTTGACTTTCACTTTCTTTGGTGATCTGAGATAGGAAAGTATTTTGGGGTCCTTCAAATTTCTTCATGTTTTGGTGAACGTCAGGAGGCAATTTGTTGAGGCATGCCAGCGTGTAAACTAAAAGAGTCAGTTGCAGCAGGGTTATGGGGCAAAAACTGAGCAGCGTCCGACGGACACACATGCATACCTGCCCTGCCAGGTGCCCACAACTGGCTCGCAAGTCCACCAACTGCCCTCCTAACTTCAACAAGATATAATACATCTTACATTGTCACTATCCTGCAAGGTTGGATTGGTTTGCTACATGTATACCTCCACAACCCCACTGGCCCATACCCACGTGCACGTGGTGCTGACTCTGACTGATAACTCAGTGTTGCATAGCACTGCATGCACACAAGAGACCCCCCTCAACCCAATCAGCACTTCAGGGGTACTACTTGACAGGGCTTGAGCCCAGGAATCCGATGCTATGACCAAAATTTTGTAGAAACGGTCAAGCAAAATTCTGGAGGGGGAATCCCGAAGAATCCAGACCACTCTGATCCATCACCCATACCAAACTTCTCCGACAGGATCCGTATATGCACCAATGGAGAGCCCTTGAGTTCAAGATTCATAACGTGTGGTCTTCATATGTATTTGTGTGCTTAACCGCGCCTCCTTAAGCGCTGTTTATTTGTATGGAAGACAACAGTGGGCATGGTTGGACTTGAGGAAAAAGCATGGCAGACAGCACGCCCGGCAATACAGGCTTGTCAACCCCTCTGGCAACATATTGCTTCATTCATGTGAATAATGCATTGCAGCACACGTCTTACACATTCCACACATCAAGTTGCTTAGTCACTAGAGTGCCAATCGCTGTGAATGGGATGCCAAGAAGATGACCTATCCATTCATCCATCCATCCATCCATCCATCCATGGCGGTCAAGTATAAGCATGCCGCCTCTGTGAATGGGAAAAGAATCAAGTCAGAGTTCATCCATTTCTTTATTTGGCCATTCATACAAAGCTTGAATCCAAGAACAAGAGACATACCACGATGCAGCAGTTGCAAGCATACATCCTGCGTGCTACTACTTCCATTAGTGGATGGGGCAAAGGCTTGCACATGTAAAAACACTGCACACCTAGGACACTGCACAAGCAAAACTTGCTTGCCAAGCACTGTGAACACTGCACAAGCCATTCTATATAAGATGTGGGGCATCACAGGGCACGACCATTTGCAAATGGCTACTGCAAAGATTGCTGCGGGGACTGTGGTTGGAAATGACGCTACTGATGGTGCTGTGGCGTCTGCCACACATTGCACTGCTGAGGCTGCGTAGGTTGCATTGCTCGTGGTGGCTTCCGGCATTGTTGCGGTTTCTGCAAATAGGTAGCAAAGGGTGCCAGAATTAGGCTCAATGCATGCCACTCTTTTTCCTGTGATGAGCGCTAAGCGGTACTGGAAGCAAGCGCAGAAGCAGCTTTGCTTCCCGAAAGGATGGGCTCTCAGAATTCCTTCACACACAGGCGCATGCACACACACATACAATTGACCCTGTCCGCATTTACCAACATGCAAGCATCCTCACTATGTAAAACCATGCTAGGTACAATAAGTATGAGAGGCCAGGTCACACAAGGGGGCAACAGCAGGCAGGCAGACAGGCAGGCACTGCTCATCATGGCATGGTAATGGTTATGACACCATGCAGACTTGTACTCGCCTTGCACCCAATTTTGCAACCGTGCATGAACCAAGCGCTCCAGAATTAAATATTTACTCATTTGCGTATTAACCATGGAGGGACTTCTGTCTCATTCTGCCTCAGGGAAGTACAAGGAGCACCATTTCAAAAGTCAATGAGCAGCAGAGTTTCCTTAAACCCGACATACCATGTTGTTTGACATGAAACCAGGGAAATTCGACTTTTCCAATCAATATAAAACCAACTTCAGTAGAGTGACCGGGGGCTTCTGTGTGGGAAGGACCCTCTTGCCGTCCCTCCCCCTGTCAGGCCCCTCAAATGGCCCTTAGAGCACCATTGAAATTGAAAAGCTGCAATCTTAAAAGTCTTAAAACAAATGAGCAGTGATGAGAATTCGAACAAAAAAAACAAGGGTTGCTAGGGGCCAGAGTGATGGGGCGCTCAAGCTGAAACAGGGTACTGTGGGCCAGGCCTTTTTTTTTTTCGTTTTGGCACAACCGAGATTTCAATACTATGAGGGAAATCCCCCTTTATGAGAAGTGCCATTTTAATACTGTGCCCCCCAACCAAGCCCGCCACGAGGCCGCAGGCCTCGCGGCAAGGTAACATCTACTTCCCTTACTGCTGCACTGTGCTGTGCCTTAGCGCTTAAATTACAAGCATAACTCCATGTTCATCACCTGCTCATACGCTTTGCATGCCAAACAGTCCATTAAGCAAGAAAGTGTTAACATCTGTGCACCTTCAAATGTTCAAGTTATGAAAATTGAAGGGTCCCATGGTCCCGCCAAGCAGACTTTGCGTAACAAACATCCCCTCCTAGCCCGCATCCTCCATGCTTTTTTGCGTCTAGCCACCTGCCAGTTGCAACAGGGTCTAGGGAAGACATTAATCAAACTCCATGCTTGTCACTGTTGCATGCACTGGAGCCTGCTTCTTCCATGCTGGCTCATGCTCAAGTGCGCTGCTGCTCCCACTGTGCAGCTGATGCTGCTATCCCACTCCTCAAGCTTGTCAGCATCACCCCTGCACCCAGCAAGCCTCGGTCCAGACTTTTGCTCACTCCTTGCTCAAAAAGGACGACTTGCATTGCGTTGAGCTGCTAAAATGACGACTTTGTTGCTGCTGACCGCTGATGCCCGAATCCAGGTCCCTTCAGAGGTCTGAAAGGGGGCCAAAATGGTCGATGTGCCTCTTCGGGGCACATCACCCATTTTAATACGATTCTCAACTTTCAAAATCCCGGATTTTAATACGATCGTATTACTTATACGCGAAAAAAAAGGCCTGCTGTGGGCCCAACCAACAAGTTCCAGGCCTAGGAGTTCGAAAAACCTCCTGCTGATGGGCAGCCCCACCGCAGTCACTGGCTTCTTGATAAAGGTGCAGGTAAAGATGGCCAGCTTTTGGCAAGATGCAGCTTGTGCGCTGTGACTTTCAGTTCCGGGCATAGACAGTGAAGAGCCATGAGGACAGCAGCAACCATCAGAAGAGAGGCACAGCCTGGATGCTCAAGCAGAAGGACAGGGCAGGCTGGCAGGCCCTTTTCCCTCTGCAAGGGAATTCTAGGAGGCAGAGCACTTAAGGGCATTTTAGCTCCACTTGTGGAATGGGTTAAGCTGGCAAGCTGGTGATGGTGTTGTTGCCAGGCTCATGGGAGGATGAGCGCATGTTTAGCGCCATCAAATACCTCTGGAAACCCCAGCGCAATAGGCTGAAGCAGCAACATCTGACCTGCTGCGCTCGGGGTTCAAGTGCTCTGATTTCACTGTCGAGTCTTTCCCATATGCAGCTACCATTTCGGAAGGCTCAGTTCTAGGAAGCGGCGTGAAGGAATTGCTAAACATTGGCGGGGGCAAGAGACTGTTGGCATTAGTGTGTGGAATGTTGAGTTTCAAATTGGGTTTCAAGAATGCGTGGGAGGGTTGGACTGCTGCCACGAAAAGAGGAGAAGGCATTTGAATAAAAAGCGATTAATCTCCAAATATGCCCTCATGTGGAGTTGGATTTGTGAACAGAAAAAAATAAACTTGGATTTTTGTGATTGCATTTTGGGGTGAAACATGAAATGAGTTATTTACTCGTGGTGATACAATTTTTGCACAGCATCACAATCATTTATACCGTACCAACACCAACGACTTGCAACAATGATTTATTGCAAGATCCCAAAAAAATCCATTTTCAAACATTGAGGCTTTACAAAGTCTGCCACACAAACTCAACTTTACAAACTCCTGCATTTTTGCCTCTCTTGTACTGGCTCGCTGCTTTGTCATTCCCTCTCACCATCACTTCATGTGAGGTATCCTCAGGCACCTCCTCATCCTCAGACACCTCCGTCAGCTCAGTCGCCCGCCCTTGCCTGCCCACACCCCTGCCCCTGCCCCCTTCCTGGCTGGGAGATGTGGCTCTGGGGTCCACACATACTTCAGAAGTAAAGGTTTGCATCCTCTGCCTCTGCACAGCTTCCCTCGTGCTCCCAGCTGCTGTCTCAGCTACCACTTCCTCCATGCTGGGCAGCAGGCAAGTTCAGACTCTCGGGTGATCCGAGGAACAAAGGATTTGAACCAAATCAGGTCGGGTCAAGCCCGAAGGTCCTGGTTAGGTAGGACCCAACAGTTTTATTAAGGCGTCTCAAGCAAATTAGTAACACAGAGCTGCGGTCAACACCAGCCATGACCAAATAAAAACAACGGGGGAGAGGGGAAGAGGCCCCTTGCCCAACCTGCTTGCTCCCAGCCAGCCATCACTGTCTCTGCTCATCCTCTGATAGTCATGAATTGCACCTAAGCCTGCCTTGCTCCTAGCAGCATGTATTGGGCTTGCCTATGTAACATACAATGAAGTCTTGGGCTGTGTGGTCATCGCTCATACAGGGGCAGCTCCCCTCCAAAACCCGCACCTCTGCCAGACCCTCCCAGCCGCCCCCCTCTCAATTTCACTCTCCCAGAGGCCTAGTCTGCTGTGGAAGAAGCAGCACCCAGCCCTGAGCTCAGAGTCACTTTAGAGGACCTGCTTGGCGCGGCTCCTGTTGGCTACTTGTGGCAAGGAAGTGGAGAAAAGTTTTGAATCTTTTTTTAAAAAGAGCATGAAACCTTTTTTCTGGAGTTTGTGGGGTGGGCAATTAACAAAGCATTTCAAAAACAGTCCACACACACTTTCACCCGGCCCAGGGCTTCCGCCCACGGCCGGGCTTTTTTCGATCCTCCAAACCCGAGGGTTCACAGGCAAGCCGGTAGAATCTTGAAATGCCTCTCGGGCAGTCCCAAAACCCCGTTCAACTCCCTGGCCTTCCCTGCTGGCCAGCACAAGCTCCTCGCGCTTACGCTTGGTGCAGCCCATGTCAAAAAGAGTTCTCTGCCCCTTAGCAGCGAGGACCTGCAGATTGCTTAAGCCTGTACCATGATAAGAATGAGCCTTGGATAAAGGAATCGTTAGACGCTTCATATTGTGAGGGACTCTGATAAATTTCAATTAAACACATAATTTAGGGAGTTGCTACATTCATTCGATACCCTATCATTAGGGCTGTTGCCAGGCGCTTCCACAGCCCTACTCACTCCGCTCTCGTATAAATTTACGGCAAAGATTCCAACTTTGCTTACTGAACCATGCATTCCTCCAACACTGTCCACCACAGACAGATTACAAACCCAAACTTATGGACACGTTAACACACAAGTGCTTGCTTTCTGGTCTTTCAAAATCCCTAAATTCATATCATACCCAAATATGCCCATTTCTAAAACTTCAATTCCATAGCTTCTGCCTATACGTCTCAACCTTGCCCGCAGGCCTCCCGGCAATAAAGTGATTGCCAAATTTATCATTAGGGACCCTCCAAATCGCTCAATTTGATGATGGCATTGTCTGTGCAAAGGGCTTTTTCTGTCGCTCCCTTAAGAACGGATGACAATCTCTACACTGCCTTAAGTATGTTCCTGCTTATCATTCTTGTCCATAACGGCCACGCTTGTAAGCAACAAGCCATGTCCCAATCACTGCAGTCATGCTGCTCTTTCTGTCTGCCCTTGCTGCCATGCTGCAACGCGCTCCTTGTGCTGCTTGCCCTTCTCATGCATATTCACACACCCTGCTCTATACTCAAAGCTAGTGTGGCAGAGGATGCACTATGCCAAGGACTCATTACTGTCGTCAATGCCCCCTTCCTCGAGCCAATGCAGGGGGTAGTTGAGGGCTGGCTTGTATCAGGCATGTTGAAGTTTGTTGACGAGGCCATGTGGCGTACTGGCCTTGTAATCACCATCATTCACAACCCTCTTCCTTTCACTCCTCTTCTCATAGCCAAACATTTTCCAATGGGTTTCTTTAATTGATCTTTTGGCATTTCTAAGGTGATTCGACCCCCTGTCCACCAAAGCTCCTCAAGGCCCCAATAGCTTAACTATAAATCTTCTGAAAATCTCCAGAAACCGGAATTTTATAGCAAAACCTACAATAAAGCGAGCGCCAAAAAGGAAGCACTGACACACACATACAGCTTCATGCTTCTGTGCCTGTGTGCATTTTCTAATGAGTAGGTTCGGCCAATTCCATGTGTATACGCCATATTGTATTTTACCTGCCAGAAAGCTGATGTATGCGCCGTGCTTTTGCGGAATTGGCCAACCCTACTAATGAGTTGGGGTGCTTGCAATCAGGCAGCGCTGTCAACAGCCTGATAGCAAGCACCCCAACTCATGAAACTGTTAGGTGCACATGGGTGTGGAATACACATACAGGCACGCACATGTACGGGGAAGGCCATGCAATTAAACCTCCGCAGGCTGGCAGCGCCTGGGATGGGTCATACCTGTTTGGAGTATATACAGCAAAAAATGCCGTAAAATGCGTGTTATCTGTGTGTTGCAACTCCCAAATTCAAAACTTAGCAGTCACGAGTGCATACAAGTACTGCAAAAGTTGGGTGCAATCCAAGTATGCACGCACAACAACTCTCAAAGCTGAATTTGACCCATCCTTGGGCTGCGCTGTCCACTTTTGCCGGAACATGCGCACCTCATGCGCTACAAATTTAGACGCATGCGTGAATTGCACACAAGCAGTGCTTGGTGCTTTGGCTGCACACATGTTTGCATACATACCTCCGCAGGCAGCGCTTTCCATGCTTCCTGGAGATACTGGAAGGCACGCGTGGCGAGCGGGACGTCCTCCTTGCGATTCTTGTCCGGGTGCACCTGATGGATAAGTGACACAAAAGAGATTCATGGCGCGTCAGCGACCAGCTGTCCCTGCCACGATGGAAGGCTTGTATGGCAAGCCGGAAATACTACATGCAAATGAAGTCCGGGTGCACCTGATTACAAAAGATGGGACGTACCAGGCAAGCACGCAATGGTGCTCTCCTTGCGACTTTAAGTCGTTTAAGAAGTGTGGCATGCAAGCAGTCAAGCCAGGCTGCCCCTGCTGTATCGAGAAACAGGCGTCAGCACGCATCTCAGCAGGACCCATGCTGCAAGGCTTTCAAAATTTGTGAGACTTTATATGGAACATCTGACAGCAATGGGGCGTCAGTGCTGTACATAAGTGAAAGACCAAACCCCTCAAAGGGCATTCCAAATCCAGAGACCCAGCGTGCCAGCCAGCTTCCTACCCCAGCACACCAATCCCAGGCATATGCCAACCATTCCCAGGAACCCAGCACACCAACCCAGCATGCAAACTCAAGGCACATGCCAACTCCGTGCACCCAGCACCTTGCCAAGACGTAAGGAGAAGCCAGGCCTGATTGGCTGGCCAGAAGAGAGCACACAAACACACACATCTCTTACGTATTCACTTGTGCTCATGGTCATATCACAATGGTAAGCACTCTTTACACTTTGTGCTGCAGGCCACTGTAGCAGCTCCAGGTGTTCACAGTCACTCCCAACGACACCAACATAGTTCAATCATGGAAAAGGCAAGCAAAGAACTCTGCGTGCGCACCTTGAGCCGCAGATCCCTGTACGCAGCGCTTGCTGTTGCTTGCGTCAGTGAGTGCGCCTGTGGGTAAGCAATACAGGTTGTTCGAAAATAGTTTTGAAAGAGGCAATACAAGCCGCTGTGTGAAGAAATGAGCATGAGGTTGAAAACGTAACCACCAACAGGACCCTGCTGTATGGCGCAATGTTGATGCAATGCGGCATACACTTGATGCAGAGCTTTTGGTTCAGGCAGCACCAGCTGTTGCTTGGGACTGTGCCTGATTGGGCATAATGCACACATGCAGACTTGTTTTTGGCCATGTGTGAGCGCGAACGCCCCCCCCCCCCTTTTTGTGGTCGCGTGTGAGCACCTGAATTGGTTGCTTCAGTTGATCACGGATGAGCACCTCAGGCCATGTGTGAATTTGCATATATAAACACACACTCATCATGGTTGCATGTGAGCACTTCTGTACATGCACGCAAGAGGAGTCACGGGAAAGTCATGAGTGCCAATTGGCCGAATATCAAATCCTGATCCCGAGCCCTGAATTGCTGGGTAGTACACCAACTGAGACACAAAGTCCCCAGGAGGTGCTTCTGACAGATAAGCATTTTAACATCAACGGAACACAAATTCATACAGATCACTGCTGTCCTAATCACTGCAGGAGCACTGCTATGCGCGTGGCGTTGCACACAAAAAGAATTTGCATGCATACACATATGTAGTATACACACCTTGGTGCAATCAATACATGGTACTTAAATTAATTAATTATTAAAAAGAATAAGCACAAAATAGATATTCTTGCACGTGCTACATCTGCATGCCTGCATCCATTCATACTTTTCACACAACACAACACATACACACACATCCATCCATGTGCAGATCACTCTTGCCGGGTTCTTCCACACCTAGATCATTCATAAAATGACCATTTGTACCTGATCCATTCCAGCCACAGTCACTCACACCACTTTCTTTCACAACTAAAACATCCAAAAGCCAGGCTCAGGTTTGCCGCTGTGGACCACTACCTGTGGATCACAACTGACCATAACCTGTGGATCACGACTGACCATAACCTGTGGATCACAACTGACCATAACCTGTGGATCACTACTGACCATAACCTGTGGATCACTACTGACCATAACCTGTGGATCACTACTGACCATTACCTGTGGATCACAACTGACCATTACCTGTGGATCACAACTGACCATTACCTGTGGATCACAACTGGCCATAACCTGTGGATCACCGCGTCATTATAACAATGAAGAAGGAGTATGCCACATGCGCTCTGAATGCATACCTGATTTTCGCAGGATCACATCGGGAAACGGCCGCTGTGGACCACAACTGACTAAAACCTGGATCACCGCGTCATTGCAACATTGAAAAAGGACCGTGTTGCCTGCGCTCTGAATTCATGCCAGGCTTACCACACAACCGCAACAGAACAGGGCCGCTGTGAATCACAATGGAGTATGACCTGGATCACCCCGTCATTACAAAATGAAAAAGGACTATGTCACATGCGCTGAATACATACCTGGATTGACGCAGGATCACATCGGAAAAGGGCTGCCATGAAAGCAGCCTCCTGAGGAAACACCTTCTTGGCAGTTAGCACGCGCCGCACCTCCCACGCGTTTGCGCGTGCCTTGGCCGCAGCCAGCATCTCCGCTTTCTCCCTACATGCGCGCAGCTCATCACCTGCCCCAGCCTGCATGCGTGAAGAAATGAGCTTGTGTGTGTTGTGCAAAGTCACAGCCGCAATCTTTGACACACTCAAGCACGTAAAACAACCAAATATCATACAGTCAGAGACAACAACAAATATTGGTCTCTGTGATGCAGTGGAACCTTCTATCTCTGATGCAGCGGAACCTTCTATCACTGATGCAGCGGAACCTTCTCGTCTACTGTGGTCAGAACCACTAAAAGGCCAGCTGAATACGCGCTTGGATATCCAATACGAATATGTTGGATACTACCGGCACCCTTTTCTGTTTATGCAGGACCTCTGATCAAACAACATCTGAGATAACCTGTGCCCTCATGTGATCTGGGGGTAAGTTGCATGAGGAGGTGGGAAGCAGGCTGAGTACCTGCCGGAAAGCTGGCCTCCGGCTTGACCTCACTGTAAGTATCATGTTCATGTCCCAGGTCAGCCTAGCTATCGCAAGGAGCTACCTTGCACGTCTTCCCTGGTACCCATCTGATCAAACATTTACCTGTCATTGCCTAGCAATGTTTTCGTCTCTAGTGTGGCAAAGACATGATATCCATGGACCTAGCCACGTATAGCTTCTCACCATTTCTAGGAACGTGCGCAGCTCTGCGACAGGCATGTCGTTGCTAAGTGTTGGAGGGTTTGAAGCAGCGAAGGCCTGCATTTAGAAGTGTGTGTGTGTGTGCGTGTGCGTGTGTGTGTGTGTAGGGGGGGGGGAGGGGGGGAAGGGGCACTGAGCAAAGAAGAAATACGCGAATACATGCACTTCTGCACAGACAGTATATCCTGTTGGTTGAATCAAAGCACCTTGGTTTTTAAAGTCTGTTCAGGACATGGCAGCAGGGTGCAGGTCCTCTAGAAAACATGGAGCATATCTTGCCCTGCAGGCCAGCACGCAAACAAAACAAAGGACGCCCAGACTTGACATTCTATCATCCTTGTCCTCATTTCAAGCAAACCCCCTGGGAATGCAAGCTATTTTGGCAAGCCATGGATGCGTACAACAGATGAATGTAAGTTCTGACAGGCTCAGTTTCATCAAAAGTCCCGCACTGTCATGCCTGTAACGTAGGCACGCAATTCCTCACAATCCAATCGATGACATGGAAGTAGTAATGCAGGCAAGAGATATGACATGGAAGTGTGCCAGTAACATCAAGTAAATGGCCATGATACGATCACCAGTAGAAGTATGCAAGTGATTTGATAAATGAGAAGGAAGCCTACATAATTCGTATGGATTTCATCCATGACATAGAAGCGTGTAGCAGCGTGTGCTGCCCTCAGGAAGAAGGAGGCGACATTTAAATGTTTCAATTACAATTTTAAAAGGTCAACTGATTCCATTACTAAAATGAGTTTGGCCTCACGCTGCTCTTCAACTGCCTCGGCAAAACCTCCTCCATGCAAGCTCGCATTCCGTGAGAGCGGCAGGGTAGGCACGACATGTGGTTCAGGCAGCATGCCAGCCTGCCAAGCCAGCCTCAGGAATGATGACCACCATTCCTCCTCAAAACAACAGAAATCAGGCTAATCAGGTCAAACACCTGACCAAAGACCAGAAATCAGCGACGATGACACCTCTTTGCCTTCCTTCTCAAAAGCCTCTGAATGCCTCTCTACAGGTGTGTCCCATTGGAACTTCAGAAAAGGCCACTTCTTCAATCATGGTGAGGTATGAAGTGCGCTGGTTGAGAGGTGCAAGGCGCGCTAGCAGAAAGGTGCAAGGTGCCCTCATAGCGAGGTGCACTCACACATGGGTGCAAGGTGCGCTCACACACAAGTTGTACACTGTTGTATTCTTATCTGCAACACAGCAATTATGATTAATATAGGTCCATACTTTCTGACACAAACATTGCTCTAACTCACTTGGTAATATTGCGTTCAAAAGATGCATCCACCCTTCAGCGTTCCCCTTTGAATCTGCCAGCACCCGTCTTTACAAGTATTAGCACTCATCCTGTACACATGCCCACTTAAAATTCCGTTTATGGACAGCAAGCTCCGCGGGCATCATCAACGACCATGTATTCTTCATTGTTTAGGTTGAAAGGTTTCAAAACCAAGGTTCTTAATCCATGCAAATCTGTGCAAATGTCCACCTTCAGTTTGTCCGCGAGGTCTGCAGCCGGGATTCGTGCCCACGCAGGCGCCCCTCGATGCTGGGAACCTGGACCTGGTGCCCCTGCGCCTTGCTGCTGCTGCTGCTGTTGCTGGGGACAGTGGTGGTGATGGCGGTGCTGCTGCTTTTGCTGAGGATGGTGATGGTGGTGGTGCTGCTGCTGTTGCTGGGAATGGTCGTGGTGGTGGTGGTGCTGCTGCTGCTGTTGCTGCTGCTGCTGCTGTTGGTGCTGCTGCTGTTGTCGTTGCTGTTGCTGCTGTTGCTGCTGCTGGGGATGGCAATGCTGCTGCTTTGGTGCCCCAGTCTGTTGTTGCGTGCCAGTCCTCTCCTGCTGTGCGCTCGCCTGCTGCGCAGCAGCATGCTGAGCCGCTGCCTTCCAAGCATGATGTGCTTGCGGCTGCTGCTGCTGTACATGCTGCTGTGCTGCCGCTTGCTGAACTCCAGGCCCCCAATGTTCTGATGAGGTTCGCTCGTGCTGCGCATGCTGCTGCTGCTGAAGAGGCTGCGGCTGCTGAGGAGGACGCTGCGGCTGAGGATGAGCCGTAGGAAATCTATGACCAGCAGCAGCAGCAGCAGCAGCAGCCGCCTGCTGTCGTTGGCGTGTGAGCATGGCAGCATGCTGGGCAGCGGCCTGCTGCATGGCTGCCTCCTGCAGGCGCGACGATTCCATCTGCCTTGCTGCCTCATTCTGCCGTGCAGCTTCCATCTGTGTGTGTGTGTGTGTGTGTGTGTGTGTGTGTGTGTGTGTGTGTGTGTGTGTGTGTGTGTGTGCGTGTGCGCGTTTGTGTGGCACGCCTTAACATTGCCACTTATGTGAGTCCATGTCATGCACGCCTTCACTCCATGTAATTGCAAGGCCAGCCAGGTGGGTGCATTTTCCCAATTGAAAAGAGTTCACCCAATAACCACAACTGTTGCGCTGCTGCAGCTGCAGCTGCACCATGCAATTGCAAAAGTAGGTGATGTGGCTCCAAAACTAAATGATGCAGCATGTGGCTCCAAAACCAGCCGGGTGGATGCACTGTGAAAGAACACACACCCCAGGAAAACAAGCAGGCCATCGTAGATCCGCACACTTGATAGCTACAATGTCCATTATGATATTCTAGGGGACGCGGGAACAACCACACCTGCTGCGCTGCCGTGGCTGCAGCTTGCACAGCCGCAGCGTGCTGGAGGGCTGCCCTGCGCTGTTGCTCTGCTGCCGCTTGCTGTTGCTGTTGCTGCTGCTGCTGCTGCTGCCGCTGCTGCTGCTGAGCCGCAATGGCTGCGGCTGTTGCAGCAGCAGCCTGTTGCAGAGCTGCCCGCCGTTGTTGATCTGCTGCCTGCTGCTGCTGCTGTTGCTGCTGAGTGGCTGCACGCCGCTGCTGCTCTAACGCCGCTGCTGCCGCTGCCTGGTGCTGCTGCGCTTGCTGCACAGCTACCAGGTGCGCGACTCTACGCTGCTGCTCCAACGCTGCCTTTGCCTGCTGCTGCTGCTGTGCTGCCCGCGCTGCTGCCTGCCACGCCTGCTGCTGCTGCTGCTGCGCTGCAGCATGCTGTGGATACGCAGCTGCAGGGTGTGGTGCTGCTTGCGTAGCTGGCATGGTCCCCGCCTGATATGGAACAGGACCTGCCGCAGGTGCCGCACAGCGGCTTGTGGCAACATGTGCGGCGGATGCTGTGCTTTGCTGCTGACGGAGGGCCTGGGTTGTGGCAAAAGTGCGCGCACATGTGTGTGTGTGTGCGTGTGAGTAGGTGTGTGTGTCAAAAACAGCTGGCAGGGGAACAGAGAATGCGGAAACATGCGCAGGCTGTCCTTGATGAACGACAGGCTGCTGGTGTGCACCTGGTGTTGAGGCAGGAGCAGCGCCATTTGAGCATGGGGAAGAAATGCAGGCACTACTACTATTTCGCCTCTGTATGCATGCATGCGGAAACCATCATGGACATCGGCGATCTGGCTACCCAGGGGTTCACCAGCCGATACAGAATAAGTTAAACACATGCCAAATTCTGCACTGCCAAAATGGCTGAGGAGGCCTGATTAATCGGGCTACACTTAAATGCCTCCCCCCCCCCCCTCACACACACACACACACACACACACACACACACACACACACACACACACACACACACGCACGCACACACGCACGCACGTACGCACGCACGCACCTGCTCCTGCGCCTGTGCCTGCTGCTGCAGCAGCATGCGGGTGTGTTTGCGCGTGTCTAGGTGCACGGCTATAGCTTTGGCAGCAGCGACGTTGCCCTTCCCCAGTTCCAGCACCTTCTGCACCTCCAGCGACTCATCCACCCTGCAAAGAAACAGGAACATGGTCAAACAGCATAGGGTCTCTGCCCATTCCCAGCACCCTCTGCAACCTCCGGCAACCCATCCACCCAGCAAATGCCACTTCAAGAGCTCAGTGAACAGCTGAAGAGCCTCCAAGAGCAGGATTGAGCAGCTGAAGGGCCTTGTTGTTTCCTGCAGCTCCCCCTCCCAAAAGAGCCCCGTCCACCCTGCAAAGCGTTGAACAGATATTCAAACAGCATCCAAGCCTGCTCGTTCCCAGCACCTTGTGCACATCCAGCACCTCTTCTGAAGGGTTGGCCAATGCCATATATGTACGCCATGTATTTTGCACTTCCCTGCCAAAAAGCTGAAAGATACGGCACATGTATACGGAAATGGCCTACACTCATCTGCTCCACATGCAAAGCCCCAAGAGGACGCGGTTGGACAGTCAAAGAGGTGTCAGGTGGTGAAGATGTGAAGAGCGGGTGGTGAAGATGTGAAGAGCAGGTGGTGAAGATGTGAAGGGTGCCCAAACCATAATGAGCAGGAGGAGAGTCTGCCCGTTTGCAATGGCTCCTGCATATCCAGTGCCCCATCAATGATGAGCATTACAAAACCAGTAGGCTGCTTGTTGACACCCTACGCACCACTTCTCAAGCCTCTGTCCCTACATGGAACACCCTGAATAAGGAGAAAGCAGCCATACCTGTAGTCAAACAGCTCGCTGATCGGAATGCCTTGGGCGGGAGGCGATTGGGTGCGTGAGCGCTGCTGCCGCCGTGGCTGCTGCTGCTGCTGCTGCTGCGGCTGCTGCTGTTGCAGCCGCTCGTGCTCCTGCTGCTCCCTCTGCTGCTGCTGCTGCTGTTGCAGCCGCTCGCGCTCCTGCTGCTCCCTCTGCTGCTGCTGCTCCTGATGCTGCTGCTGCCGCAGCTGCTGGATCAACTGCAAGCCCCGCTGCTGATGCTGCTCTGGCAGGAGGTGGGAGCGCTTCCGGCCGCAAGGAGCTGCATGCGCATGCGATGGCACAGAAGCTGCATGCGCCTGCATCGGAGCCGCATGTGCTTGCAACGGCACGGAAGCTGCAGGCACCTGCACTGGAGCTGCATGCGCATGCGATGGCACTGAAGCTGCATGCACCTGCGACGGCAGCAGAGCTTCATGCGCCTGCCGAGGCGCCGAAGGTGGGGGGCTATGGTGGGGGGCTGTAGTGGTAGGAAGCGGCCTGCCGTGCTGTGCTTCGCTGTGCTGCACATGCGGCTGCCCAGCAAATGCGGACGCTGCTGCTGCTGCACCCTGTAGCAGCTCCTCGACAACTCCGGTGCCTTGTGGGTGGCTGCTTGTGGCTGTGTGCAGGTTCTGTGATGCTCCTGACAGTCCATTGGGTTGAGGGACTCTGAGTGGAGGGCTGCTTGTGCCTGTGCCAGCAGTGCCCAAATCTCTATCAATGCCGCCACCTGCAGCTGCATGGCCAGAGCCCACGCCAGTGGCACTGTCAAAGTGTGTGCTACCCACAGTGCCGCGCAAGACAGAGGCAGTGCGTCCGTTGGCGTACGCAGCGGCAGAGCCTGTACAAGCACACAGCGTGCATGCCGTAGGGTTTATACAGCCAAACATTGGCAGTGCCTCTGGTTAGGCATACAAAGCTGAAAGACCTGCTCAGCTGGGGCCCCAGCGGCAAGGTTTGCTTTGCGTGCGCATTACAAGGTAATGCTGGGCACAAGTAGCAGCTGGGTAACCGCCTGCCGCGCATTATGCGGCATTACAATGCATGCGCATTACAAGGTCATGCTGGGCACATGCAACAGCCGGGTAACCACCCATGCACACAGCAGGAGGGCCTCAGCCAGGGGCCTAGCGGCAGAGTCATTTTAGGCACACAAACCATGAGTTGACCGAGCGTAAACAGCAGCTGGGCAACCGCCTGAGCACACAGGGGCAGAGCCTCCATGTATTGATGCAGAGGGCCAACATGATCATGGCAGAGCCTGATCCTGTGTTTCCAGCAGCAGTGCTGCCGTTCAAACACACATAACACACACACGCACACACACACACGCACGCACGCATACACACACACGCACACACACACACGCACACACACACACATGCACACACACACACACACACACACACACACACACACACACACACACACACATGCACACACAGCAGGGCCTTTGCCCTGGCCACGGCAGAGGGTTGGTATGGGATGGATATTGCATTCATCGACAGCAGCTCGCAGGAGGTGAACAAGCTCATGGTTGTTGAAAGTGCGAAATGACCCACTGTCATCTAAGGAGGCAAGCTTTTGGCTGCATTGCCAAGCCAAACACTGGCTTCATTAGAAAGCACAGAGGGAAGCCCATAGCAGCGTACGGCAGCACATGCAGCGCAGGACATCTGAGAGCATTTCAGGCCTGGAATAGCGAGAGGGCCATGGAGGGTATGGCCCTCTGCTCCTTGAGCTGTTCTCGTATTGTAGAGCGCGCGCATGTGTGTGCTGTGTGTGCATGTGTGTGTATGTGTGTGTGCATGTTGTCAGTGTGTTTTGTGTGTCTGTATGTGTGTATGTGCATGCTTGTGCGTGCGTGCATGCTTGTGTGTGTGTTTGTGTGTGTATGTGTGTGTGTGTTTGCATGCTTGTCTGCATATGCGTGTCTGTGCGTGTGTGTGCAAGCGTGCGTGCATGCATGTGCAAGCCTGCCCTCACTTGTGGTTACCAAATAAGCATGTAAGCACATCACAAACACTACTTTGATTGTTCGGGGGATGGAGTGGTCAATGCACTGCACCCAATCAAGGAGAACCTCGTACGCGTGGAAGTCTGCTGTGGTGCAAGCAGAACAAAGCAAATGGACACAGCCTTTGATTGCTCTAAACAGCATAATTGTGCGGACTGCCCAACTTTGTTTACAACTTCCTAAAAAGGAGAGGGTTGGCAAGTGTTTTGTGAGGGCTCAGAACCAAAAAAGGCTTCAACTTTTTTTCTCATAGGAGTGGTGTTGCTCTGCCAAGGTAGGCCTTGTACTCAACCCAACCTGAGCCTGACAAGCTTGAAGCCTCAGCCGTCTGTCAAGTGTTGGCTACTATCCCAGTTGGTCCCATGCAGGCTTCTAAACTTGAACTCTGAACAACCCACCTTGGATATTGGCAGCCTTGCTGCCGTCTTGTCCTTCTGACAAGTGAGAGGCATGGACTGGTTGCTGCTCCTGCTGCTCCTGCTGCTCCTGCTGCTGCTGCAGCTGCTGCTGCCGCTCTTGCTGTTGGAGGTATAACGTGATATCGTCTTCAAGGTCTATGGTCTGCTGCGCATAGTCCTGGAAAGCGCAGGATACATGGAAGGAGCAGAAAGCCAAGTGCTCAAGCGCAATCACAGCAAAAAACGCCATGAAGCTGGGCCCGCTGTTAGCCATCTTGCTTACTCAAGAGAAGGAGAGAATGGCGGACAAAACGGAGCTTAGGGGATAAGGACACCACAGCAAAAGTCACTGAATCATCTTGTTTAGGACAAGGAGAGGGTGGCAAACAGAACAGAGCTCAGAGGACAAAGACACCACAGCACAAGTCTCTGAATTATCTTGTCCAGGACAAGGAGAGGGTGGAAGAAAGAATAGAGCTCAGAGGACGAAGACAACGCAGCAATAGCCTCTGTTTCATCTCGGCCAGGGCAGGGAGACAGTGGCAGACAGAACAGAGCTCAGGGGGCAAGGTCACCACAGCAAAAGTCTCATCTGTTGATACCACTGCCGCTTCCAGGGTCATGGCGGGGAGGTTAGGAGAGACTGATCTATGGGGAAGGCCTTCACACATACAACACACACACCTCTGTAAAAACTTGCGCACTGCTGTGCGCTGCTGCACCTTGCATGCTCCCATCAAAGGGTGACCTACAAGCCGGATGGATCTGCTCGTACTCCTGCTGCTGCTGCTGCTGCTGCTGCTGTTTCTGGTTATGCTGCTCACTGCCTTGCTGCTGCTCCAGATGCTGCTGCTCTTCTTGCTGCTCTCGTTGCTGCTGCTGCTGCTGCTGCTGCTGCTGCTGCTGCTGTTCCTGCCCTATCTGCTGTTGCTCTGGCTGCTGCGGCTGCGGCTGTTGCTCGTACCCCTGATTTTGAGGAAACTGCTCCCGTCCTTGCTGCTGCTGCTGCTGCTGCTTCCTCTCCTGCCGCAGCCTCCGCCACTCCTGCTGCCGCTGCCGCTCTTGCCGCTGCTCCTCCCACTGCTCTTGCTTGTGACGCCGCAGATCACCGTGCAGCTTGTCGCGCTCCTCCTGCGTGCGCAAGGACGACACAAGCATGTGCGCAGAAGCTGCAGGGCATGGAGCTTGCGCGAATAACACACAGACGGTTTGGTTTGGGAGCATTGACACACAGCCTGGAGTATGTGCTATCATGACACACAAGCAGTTGAGTCTGTGCTTAGGACACCAGGGCAGTGGAATTTGAGCAGAAGACACACACGCCATGGAGTTTGTGCACATGACACAAAGGCCATGGCGTATGTTGCTATCGCAAGCAATTGAATGTGTGCACAAGGCACCAGGGCAATGGGATTTATGGACATGACACAAGAGGCAGAATGGAGCTTGTGCACACGGCACAACAGCAGAGGCTGCATGGACTCTGATCAAGGTCCGGCTGCTGTCGCTGCACACCCTCCTGTGCCTTGCTGCATTCCTGCTGTACACATAAGCTTGGCCGATTCCGAGTACGTACACCGTACATTTCAGCGCTATCGCAGGAAACACGTGAAATGCATGGCGCATAATGGAATCAGCCAACAGACTCATACACAAACAAGCGACAGCTTCCTGTTGGCTCAAGCGCGCATGCTGCTGCACCCCTCACTGCCTGGCCTGCTGAAATACAAACGACTGCTGAAACAATCTTTCACAGGAAAACATCTTTCAGGGTTCGACGTGGACAGAGCTTGGGATGGCGCGGATTTCAAAGACTTGCCACATCCACGGATGATCGTTTAAGGGTTGCCGCAATCACGGAGGCATCCACTGCTATAGCATGCAGCTGGTCATGCACGGCACTTGTCCTTGTCAAAGGTCAGCAGCAGGTGACTGCTGGTGGGTGATGGGAGGCATCCACTGCTATAGCATGCAGCTGGTCACGCACAGTGCTTGTCCTTGTCAAAGGTCAGCAGCAGGTGACTGCTGGTGGGTGATGGGAGGCATCCACTGCTATAGCATGCAGCTGGTCACGCACAGTGCTTTTCCTTGTCAAAGGTCAGCAGCAGGTGACTGCTGGTGGGTGATGGGAGGCATCCACTGCTATAGCATGCAGCTGGTCACGCACAGTGCTTGTCCTTGTCAAAGGTCAGCAGCAGGTGACTGCTGGTGGGTGATGGGCAATCATCCATCCATCCATCCATCCATCCATCAGTTCCTTATCCATTTCATACATTACATGTTGAGCATCGACTTCATATCCATTTCATACTCCTAAGCTAGCAGCAGGTCACCGCTGGGGCATCACAACAGAGTGAATCAGATGAATGGGAGGTCACAGGCCTTGTTCATCCATCATACACACAAACACTTGAGCTTTCCTCTGCAACACACTTTAGAGTGCCACCTAAACACTTTGTTTCTCAAATCCAACTTCTTTAGACGTGCATGCGCGCGCGCGCGCGCACACACACACACACACACACACACACACACACACACACACACACACACACACTGGTGAGCCTTTCATCTGCCAGGAAGACTTTCTCTCTCTCCTTCAAGAAAGCACACACGTGCACACCTGGGTGAGCTTCTCATCAGTAAGCAGCGGCGCCGACACTGCGCTGCCCACCTTACTCAAAATTGCAGGCTGCTGCTGCTTTGAAATTTCCTGTCGTGCACACTTTGTAAGGAGCTTTGGCCTCCCAACCTTATTGCCCTCTTTTTTCTTGGCCCTCTTAGCCACATGGCCCTGCGCGGATGCGAACGCAAAGTCCAATGTGTGCACATGCATGCGTGTGTGATTGTGTGTGTATATGTGTGTGTGTGTGTGTGAGGAATCTTTGGATGGGCGGGTCGTATGAGCTTACAACGCGATAGTTTTGACCCACTCTGCCTCATTGCTCCTCTACCCTGGCTTGATTCCAGCAATAAACCAACTCACAAAAGCTGGGCTACCGACAAGTTTTGCAAGCCTTGCAAAATGAAAGTCCACAGAACCTGGGCTTGCAAAACGGCAAGTTCACAACATCAGGGCTCGCAAAAACAAGAAATCCTAGCTAACAAAAGCTGGGCTATCTCCAAGATTTGCGGATCTTTCAAAATACAAGTTTCCAAGGCTGTTGGTCAGCACACACACACACACACACACACACACACACACACAAGAGAGACACCACAAATGACCCAGCCCCGGAGGGAAACAGGCCAAAAAATATCATGACACAGCCAAGGTACTGGAGCCATTATCCAAATTAATGAAGCCAGAAGGTATCTGTAGCAGTGTGAGGGCCCATAAAAGCAATGAAATATTCGATGCTTACATTGACATTCCACTGCTACATACATCACTACAGTATTGTGATAGAGCTCCAGAGGCTTTGGCACATTTAACCAAATGACGCCAACCAAAAGATACAGAAGCAGAAGCCACGTTCAGAATCAGAAGCAGAGGCAGCACGCAACGAATTAGATCCAGTCAAAAGATACAGAAGCAGAAGCTGCATTCAGAAGCAGAAGCAAAAGCCACATTCAAGAATACAAAGAAATACACACAAGAAAAGCCAGTCAACAGATACATGAGCAAACCAAGCCAGTCACAAGACCCACGGCCCCACTCGTTTTCCGACAAGCACCCTTCATGCTCTCGTAAAGAAAGGGAAGAAAAACTGTGTAGGCGGCAGGAAAGTAAAAATAGCAGTGGTCATGTCAATGCTTTGGGCTGGACCCCTGCAACACCCCCCCTTAAAAACCTCCCTTCAAGTGCCCCTTTATAAACAATAAGGGCACCAATCTGCTCCTCTTTAAAAAATCCTATCCATCTGCATGCTCAACGCAATGAAAAAGTGAGTTGCGGCAGAGTTATGGGGCAACAACTGAGCAGCTGACGTCCACGCATACCTTTCCTGCCTGGCACTCACAACAGGCTTGCAAATTGCCCTCCTAACTTCACTATGCAACGGCTGACACATTGTACATTGTCACAACCCTGGAAGTTTGAAATGGTTTGCTGCACAATTGCTTTCACACCCGCCATGGCCAACACTCATGCGCATGTGGCGCTGACTCAGAGCCATGCACACTGACCCGCCCTTTTTGACTCAAGCTCTGAAAAGGATGCCGCTGGACAGGGCTTGAGCTCAGGAATCATATGATGCATTAAAAACTCTGTAGAAGTGGCCCAGAGAAAGTTTAGAGGAGAGTCCCAAAGAGTCAAGACCCTCTGGCCCCTTCCAATTGGACCCATATACATACCAATTGACAGCTCTTGAGCTGAGGATTCCAAATATTTTATATATAGTTTGAATAGAATCCGTACATAACGTCCAAACGTTATACTTCCTGGAATCTCCTAAAGGCAGTGAAAACAATCCCTACATCAAATAAGGAAAAGAGGAAACTTAGGGCCAAGGCACTGCGTACCCCCTCCAACAATCCTCTCATACCCAAATCACAAGAAACCCTGGAACACCATCCAGCCATTTCAAACAGTTCCTTACTAGCAGCCAAAGCCAGGGTATCCTTGCTTACTGCTTCTCACCAAGCACAACAGAGCCTAGCACGCACGCAGACACACACACGCGCGCACACACACACACACACAAACACACACACAACCACACACACACACAAGCACGCACGCACGTACGCACGCACGCACGCACACACACACACACACACACACACACACACACACACACACACACACCTGGGGCAGCAAAGAGGCGGGCAGGGGGCGTGAGG
The DNA here is from genome assembly GCA_914767535.2 of Dunaliella primolecta. NCBI lineage: Eukaryota > Viridiplantae > Chlorophyta > Chlorophyceae > Chlamydomonadales > Dunaliellaceae > Dunaliella > Dunaliella primolecta. Next base: position 9,343,832 of record OU611762.1, on the reverse strand, counting down.
CTGCTGAGCGAGGCCTGTTGGCAGCCAAACATGACGGCTGTGCCTGAGCATGAGGCTGCTGCTGCTGCTGCTGCTGCTGCTGCTGCTGCGGGGACAGCATTTGGGCGGACTTTACATTTGACATCAGCTTGTGTTGGTCCAGTTGCTGTTGCGTCTTAGCTGGGAACTCTGAGTGGGCGGAGGGTTGAGGCAGGGTCTTGGCCCTCTTGCACGCCGGTGATGCGGCACCTGACGGCGTGCCGGCACTGGTGCTCTCCACCAGGTCTGGTGGCCGCTTCAATGGTGCTGTGGGCGCAGGCTCAGCTCTTGCCCCTGCTGTTCCTGCTCCTGCTGCTGCTCCTGCAGCTGCTCCTGATCTTGCGGCTGCTGCTGCTGTTACCGTACCTGTGTGCTCTCCTCCCTCTGCTGCTGCTGCAGCTGCGCCCGCAGAACATGCAGGCTCCTGCTGCTGCTCTTTGAGTGCCACAGGAGCTTGCTGTGCCTTTGTCTCCACCACCTGCTGCTGCTGCTGCTGCTGCTGCTGCTGCTGCTGGATCACCGCCTGGGCGCGCTCAAGCTCCTCATGGGCCGCCTGCACCTCCATGGACAACTGCAGCTTCGCAGCTGCGATGGTGGCCTTGGCCTGCGCCTTGGCCCTTGCGCACCGCGCCTTGCACGTAGCCTGTGTGTGTGTGTGTGTGTGTGTGTGTGTGTGTGTGTGTGTGTGTGTGTGTGTGTGTGTGTGTGTGTGTGTGTGTGTGTGTGCTCGCGCGCGTGTTTGTGTTTGTGCAAGTTTACTTGCATCAAACTTGTGCACCTCTTCTGAGTGATATAGAGTGGTGAAGGAAACACATCCTTGAGGTGCGCTCCTGCCCACCACACTGCTCCATCTGCCGCTCATGACAAGTGCTCAGAAGATAGTTCTCACGGTCTCTTCTCTATGGCGATCATTGCCTCTGCAGCTGGATGAGAAGGTTTGTATGAGCAGGTCTGAGCAAAACATGCTGCTGTGTTTGTACATGCCAAGACAGGCATACCCTGTGATAAATTTGGCAGGCGGTGCTTTCGGAAGCACACACTTGGCCATGCGCCTCAAGCATGTAAGCATACTCAAACCGACCACACACCTTGGCCGCAGCCAGCAGCCGCTGTATTTGTTGCTGCTGCTGCTCCTGCTGCTGCTGCTGCTGCTGCGCTCCTTCCTCCATAAGGGTGTCCCCATCTCCCACTTGCTCAGCCCCCCCCTGTACCGTCTTATCCAGATCCCCAGCTCTCTCCTCTCCTGGCAACTTGGGCACCCTGCTTACAGAACCTTCTCTGCCATTGTCCAAAGCAACATCCGCTTCGTTGCAAGTCGGGGCTACTTGCCCATTCCCCTCACCATGCGCAACACCGCTCGCTTCTGCTTGTGCATGCTTTGTTTCCGTTCCTTCCTCACCCTGCGCAACGCCGTTCACCTCTTCTTGGGCATGCTCCATTTCAATGTCCTTTACAGCAGCTGCAGGGACAGGGGCAGGGGCCTGGGGACATGCTTGCTCAAGCGGTACATCACCGTTGCTCATGCTGGCATGCTGCCGTGGGATAGTATTTTCTGGCGATGGAGGCTGCCCTTGCCCCTCAGCCTTCTGGAGCGGTGCTCCTGCGCCTGCGAGCTCCTGTTGTTCAGCACCTGCTTGCTGCTGCTGCTGCTGCAGCTGCTGTTGCTGAGCCATGCTGCCTCGTGGTAGGCGCCGCTAGTCCTCGTCAGGGCTTCCCTGTTGCCTTCGCCAATTGGCCCTGAGCGAAAACATGTCCCAACACCTTGAAATACTTTTCATTTATATGTCATGCATCTCACAAGGTTGCTTGGGACCAGGTGCACAATAATTGCTGTCATTGCTATGCAACAAATTCGTGCTGGTGTTTTGGTGGGACCTGAAGGCGTGCCTCGTGCTTCCTCGTGCTTTCCACAGCTCAGTGGATGCTTTTGGGTAAGAACACTGAGATCTACTTCTTTCACAGCACTGCGGAAAAGGTGGACTGAATGTGCCTGCTGACGCACCAAAATGGGTCAGGAAGCCATTCCTCAGCTGCTCAAGCCCGTCCTCTCCTCCAAACATGCAATAGGATTGGAATTATGGCAACCAGCGTGTGCAGTGGACATGTATCTTGAAATCAGTTTAGGTTTGACACATGGCTCGTGGGAGGGCTTGGAGTTTCTGGCACGTAAGTTGTTTTACTTAACCTAGAATGGTTTTAGTTTTTCCCCTTTCGATCAGGCCGTCATAACAAGTACCTACGTGCATAAGTGAGTCTATTCCAGCAAACACTGTTAGAGTTTCTAATTACCTAGGTAGATAAGAATTTGGTTTAGGAGTCCTAGGCGCGGCTATTAGAAATAATTTGTCACATTTTTAGAGGGGAAAGACTTAACAGAGTGCTTTGTTGTTCTTGTACTATCGCCGGATGCTTCTGCTTTGTGTTGAGGTGCTTTCCAGGCACCACCACTGAGGCGGTATTTGCCTAGCTAGTCTACAGACAGCAGCTGCATGGGCCACACATATGTGCGGTGCTCAAGTTTCTTTGGCAAGTCAGCCATGTCATTGGAGGAGAGAGGGAAAGATCCTATCCGAGTGCCTATTTGGGTAAGTGCCAGGGTGCACGTTACTACGCATACGCTACACTACAGCTACACTACAGCTATGACATACAGGATTCGTACAGTAGCAAAACCAGCAGTAGCAATGAAAATTGATTGACCATCTGAAGCGCGCGAATGCTCCAGGGGCCCTGTGGCGCTCAAAGCACAGAATGCCCATAAGTGCCGTCCTTGACATCAATGCGCTGTGCTGCATCAAAAGGTGTTTCTTTCTTTCTTTAGTATCTTTAGCGATTCTTGGCAACCTTCCTCGTGGGACGTTTGAAAATAAAATGACATTGTGATGAAGGGGCAAGCCTCTGGCAAAGAACTTTGCCCCAGACATGAACAATGGCTTTTAAAGTTGCGACCACCTCTTCCCTCAATGTAGAGATGCGCTGTGTACTCTTCTTGTTGATGTGCTGCATCGTTGTCACAGATCATCCCTATGCTGTACACACATGCTTTTTTCCTGACCCGCACTAGACTTCACCCCTTCCAATCTTAAGAGACAAGGCTTTAAGAAGCCTGATGTAACCAACATTTACAGAAACTTGACACAGAACTACGGAACAAAATCACCTATGATGTGCACCCCACTAATCCACGAGTAGATATTTAACCCACTGGTTGTTGTCAATTCTGGCTTCGGATGCTGACCTGGTAAAGGACAAAGCCAAACAATCCCCAATTCACACACCACTTGACACTGGATCACACAGCCCTCACCCTCGTGCTCCACCTCCCCTTATCCTCCCAGAAATTTACAAATCACGCATGGCCTGCATTAACAACAAACAGGGTAAATGTTGGGATGATAACCCTAAGCCGATCTAAACTCCTCCACAAGGCATTCTACAGAGCCAAGCTTGCTGGAGTGCATGAAACCTTATCGCCTGCTCCTACTAGTCTTGCATCTGAGGTGCAGGGGCTCCTTGCTCGCAAGACGATGCTAGGAAACAAGTACGCTAGCAAAAAGATTAAAGACTCTCTTTCACGGGCCCTGCCAACCCACATTAATCCTGCCCTGTACTGCCCTCCAAGAATGGGCCTTGGTAAATCAAGAAAAAATGGCCTCTCTACTGACCACAAACCACGATACCAGAATCAATGGAGCACTGCCCCGAGACACTCTCCTTGGTGCCTGCCATAATTCCCTTTCATCCAGAATTTTTGGTTTTCAGTCTGCCATCCCATTTATGACGAGAAAAATATGACCCAGGCCTTTCGACATGCTATCTACTCTGCCATTTTCAACACAGAGGCAACTGCTACTTTTATGCTCCTCACTGTCTGGAAAAAACACATGATAACTAACCCCTACAGAGGGCCTACTCCAAACTCATCACTGCCTATCCACATCTCTGTTGTGAACTTGAAACCATCGCTCGTACCAGCCTTTGCTACAATGATTCACTATCCTGCCCCAACCAGGAAATACCTCTCTCCCAGCACACCTGGGACCTAAGAATGATTGCAGTCTGGAACAAAGATGCAAGGATCTATGAAAAAACCACAATCCAGCTTGGCTACATGGCCTGGCTACAGCTGTATCAGAAGCCAAATGGAAGCTGCGCAGTGTTGACATCCATTCCACCCTCAATACAATGCATGCTGACATGCCTGGATTTCAAGATTGCCAACGCCTCCCCACTAACAAACAACAAACATCTAGGAATCCAACCTGTCCACACAAAGGTAACCAGGAAGAACTGTTTGTACCTAACCAATCTAGTCCAACCCTCATGCTCAAAGTCCCTGACTGGAGGACATGGGTGTACACTGATGACAGTTGTTATACCCAGAATGGCAAACAAGAAATTGGAGCAGGCGTCTACTGCCCTTTTGCTGACAGCAAAAATTATTTTGTGCCCAATGGTGCTGGAAAGAAAGAAAAAGAAAAGAAAAACGATGTAGGCAGAGAAGACTCTCCCTACATCAATTAAGGAAAAGGAGACACATTGGCTCCGAAGAGCCGTGAGTCCCCTCCACCACAAAGCTATAAAACAAAAGTGCTAATGGGGGTCTGGAGGGTTGTTGTAAGCACCCAGCTCCATAACCTGGCTGCAACAAGTATTCTTGTTTTCAATAGCACGCCTAGCAGAAACAAGTTTGTGGGCATGTTGAACTGAATGGGCATGCAGACTACAAGCAAGTTTCAAGGCACGTTGTTGGTCAAGTCCCAGTTGTTTTAATTGATTCAGGGTATGCTCTCTGTAGCAGGTCCTACCAACACCCAGAAGGATGGTGTGAAGAGTCACTACTTTAGCACTAAAAAGTTTACAGAGGTCTGCGTGCTGCCGCTGGAATTACCAACAACATATGTTGAGCTGAATCAGCAGCATCTGCCACTGCCGCACTGTTTTGGACATTTTGCTTCAGACAGTCTCACCTCTTTTCGTCAAATATGTAAACAACTAATTTATCTGTGACAAGCACAAACATACATGTAAGGAGATGTCCTTGAAATAATACTACTCTCATCAGCAACTCACAAACCAATACATGTGTCTACAAAGTAAATTCCCATGCTGGCATTGCTGGAAATGAACGTGTACTACATCTAGTAGATGCCGTTGCAAGTCATCAGGCAAACCAGACCAACAACAGCGTGGCAGATGCTGGGATCTTGAGTGCAGATCCTGGCGGAGATCCATTTTCACACATCTTCTGGTTAGCCAAGGAGGAAAAGAGAGAGCATGCTACGGACGCATCCACAGCTCCTGCACCCGCTCCCAAACTCGTTTACCTTCCTAATCTTCAAAATGCCCTCAGATCCATCATGCATAACCACAGACTTGGATACGCCAATCCCAAAACAGGATACTGCTCTCACTATCAAAGCTTGTTATCACACGTAAATATTGGAAAAATCAGTAATGCCTTAGAAACACGCCCTGCATATACTCACCTACGAAGCGCACCATCTTACAATACCATACAGGCACCCTCTATACCCAAAAGCATGGGGTCCGCTTCAAAAGATCCACTAACCTGTAATGCCCTCTTCCAGGGTGTCATCAATTAGACAGTGCGCTCCACACGCTCTCAGGCTGTCAAAATCATGTCATCTCCAGCATGGAGACTGAACGCCATAATGTAACTGGAAGAAAAGAAAAGAAAAGTCTTCGCTAGCCAAAAGGCCGCGTGCATTAAGGTAAGGTTCCCTGACTAGCAAGCTAGAAAGGGCCTCACCAAAGGACCCCCAAACCTAAACTAGACACAGCTAGCTTAGGAGAAAGCCAGAAACAGAGCTAATGGGGATCTGGAGGGTTGTCCTCCATGCTCCTGGACGCCCGGATTCTCCTTCTCCTGCTCTCCACTGCCACGCGCCCAGCAACCCCACCCCTAAAAGTCCCCTGAAGATGAAGTGCATGCCTTGCGTTAATAATAGTTGATAATCTTTGGATAGCATGGCAAATTAACTTGGAAGCTAGTGATTTAGCCTTTTGCCTGGTTAAACCCAAGTTAATAAGAGGTTTGATGGTGTAGTCATTATAGATAGTGCCTGCAACACCAACTAAGATGATGTGTAAGGTCACATTGCTGTTCCTGTTTGGGTTTCTCGAGCTGCGGTTTTTGAGCCTGGTTTTAGTGTTGGTATGCTGGGCAGTTACAGCTTCTAGATTGGGTTAATATGAGGGCAGAATTTGAATCCAACAAGATGAATATCCCTGTCTTGAGGAAGGATCTTAGTAGGATCAATGTCTGACGGTCAGCCTGGTATGGAGCGCACAAAGACAGCATCAGAGTAGCTCTGGTGTCGGGCAGAGGAGCCAGTACCAGTAGGGAAAAACCAGTCAGGGATAGTTCGAGAGATATTTTCAGGGACTTGTATGCCCTGCTGGAAGAGCCTCTCATTTGTGCAGGCATCCATACCAATAAGGGATGATCCATACCTGCCTTTGCTGAGAGCTTTAACACAGGAGCTAAGGCCAACATGGTGCCTGTCGGTGTGCATCCCATTCATTGTTGGGCGAATGCATCTGAGGGCAATGTGATTAATGCTGTCCATTTCGTTGCATAATGGGCAGCGTGCAGAGGTGGAAGACATCTTAAATCTGATGGCATGTTTTTGAGTGTAAACTGTTCCTGCGAGGTATTTTGGTACATTAATCTAATGTTTAAGGGTGATCTTTGTATTGCTCCAAAAAGAGTTGCTGATTTCTTTGTTGGCAAGTTGAGAGGGTGGGTTGTGAGCTTCTGAAGTGACAGTGGGTGTTTTCAGTATAGCATCAGGACGGCTGAAGGTGAGTCTAGATCTTCTAGGGAAACCTGGAGGAAAGAGGTAAGAGGGTATGATAATGTTTGCGGCATGTGTAGGAATTTGAAGCTTGAGTTGCGCAATCATCACTTCAAGTGATGGTGAGGAAGTTCCTATGCCTGTGTTCACCAAGCCTGCTTCCCAAGGGCTTTTGATCAGAGTTTTGTGATCATTCTTCCAGCAACATTATAACATTTAGGTTTCATGTTAGAGATGATATGATTTGGGCAGCCTGAGAGTGCGTGGAGTGCGCTGTCCAATTAGTGACAGCCTGGGAGAGGGAATTACAAGAAAAAGAAAAGAAAAGAAAAACTACGTAGGCAGAGGAAACTCTCCCTACATCAATTAAGGAAAAGGAGACACATTGGCTCAGAAGAGCCGTGAGCCTCCTACACCACAAAGCTACAAAGAAGGAAAACTCAGTAGGCTAATGGGGATCTGGAGGGTTACTGGAAGCACCCGGCTCCATAACCTGGATGTGAGACTCTCTGCTTCGGAAGCATTACTATTTTCCGCAGCACATCTAGTGGTAACAAGCTTATGGGCATACTGAACCGAATGGACATAGAGTTTTTATAACAAAGAAAAAGAAAAAGAAAAAGAAAAAGAAAAAACTACGTAGGCAGGGGAAACTCTCCCTACATCAATTAAGGAAAAGGAGACAAAATGGCTCAAAAGAGCCGCAAGTCCCCTCCACCATAACACCATAACACACTTTCGTGGATCTTTTGGAGCAGACCGCATGCTTTTGGTTATAGAGGGTGCCTATGCGGTACTGTAGGAGTGTGCGCTTCATAGGTGCGGATATACAGGGCATGTTTCTAAAATCATTGATGATTTGCGTATCTACGTGTGGTATCAAGCTCCTTAGAAAAGAAAAGAAAAACTACGTAGGCAGAGGAAGCTCTCCCTACATCAATTAAGGAAAAGGGAACACGTTGGCTCAGAAGAGCCTTAAATCCCCTCCACCACAAAGCTGCAAAAAGGAGATTATAATGGGGATCTGGAGGGTTATTGGAAGCACCCGGATCCATATCCCTCAGGTCCCTACAACTCTCCCTCACCCTCACCCTCAAGGAAAAGCCGCCTGGCAAAGCATGACCTGCACATCCCTAATTGTATAATACCTCCATATAAACAAAACAAAAACTACGCAGCTAGTGAAAACTCCCCACTTCAATTAGGAAAGGGGGACACATTGGTGCAAAGACCGTATGACCACCCCAACACAAAGCCTCCATACCTCTCAATGCCAGAGTTCCTAATCAAACTAGATGCAAATCTAACTGCAGTGACGCTATCTTGGTCACTCCTTGCCCTTTACACCCTAATGGACCAATTGATTCTTCCTCACATTTAGTACTCCCCAGTATGAGAGAGAGGTAAGGAGCAGCAACAACTCCAGCCAGGCAAATCCATGGGTTGAACATTTAATATCGCCATATTCAATTTATATTATTAGGAATCAAATACTGTGAAGATACGTGGCCTGGTGCCCTGTTAGAAGCCTCATAGCAACATCACAGTGAACTGTGAAAACAACTTCAAGGGGGCGAGACCACCCTCCACCCAATCCTTCTGGGTGCAGGTGGGACTATCTAAACTGCCCACACCCTGGATCAGTCTAAAGAATCTAGGGATTGACCCGCAAAGGTCTGCCAAAATTGCACAAAAGCTCCATGCCCACTCTGTGCAACATGTGCACAAACTTACCTCTACCAGCCGTACCATTGAAAACAAAAACACTCATTATAGACCCGTCAGACCCACACTAGCTTCCCTCTTACCCGATGGTGAGGGAGACTCATGGCTCTTTGAGCCAATGTGTCTCCTTTTCCTTAATAGATCTTTATGATAAGTATTCTATATTGGATAGCACGCTTAGTGCTAGCAAGCTTATGGGCATATTTAACAGCATGGGCATGAAGTTTACAAGCACACTGGATGGCAAGTTGGTGGTCCAGCCCCAGATGTTAAACCTGATCAAGGGTATGTTTCAATACACCTGTTCCACCACCCAGGAGGATGATAAAAAGAGTCGCAACTTTTGCACCAATAGCTTTGCAGGGATCTGCATGCTGCCACTTCACCGCCTCCAAATGTGGTCCAAGTGTTTTAAAAGTAATTGATCTCAATGAGTGCACATGCCGCTGGTTTGCATTTTGTCTGTGAGATTGTCTCACCCGGTTAAATGTGCTGGTCCTGTGTGCGGTCCCAAGCACAAGTGTTTTAGACCTATGAAACTAGTCCTAAGAATGCCATTCACTGCTGCATTACATTGCACTACATTACATCACATTAGGGAACCTAACCTTCAGCCAGATAGTTTGACTGCTCGGTGTTATGAAGAAGGTCGTTGATAAAACGATAAGTCTCAGTATCTGGTTTTGAAAAAAATTTGAAAGACGTCCTCAGAACAAGCTTGAGAAAATTTGAAAGGGTCTGTGTTATCTAACACTACTCTGCGTGCAAACAATGCAGCTAAAAGATGCGCAAATTTCTTTTAAGACAACACAAGAAGTTGCAAGAGCAGCAGAAGATAACATGTTTTCATCTTGTAACTCCACTGAGCCACACAAATCACAGAGAGGTGAATGCCCTTGCCAAAGAAAAGTTTCAACTCTCAACTTGTGAGCATGCAATCTGAAGCATGCAATGTTCCGCTGCAGGTGCCTTCCTAAATTGAGGTAAAGATACCTTAGGAACATGGAGGGGCATGCCAAAAGCAGTTTTGGAAGGAATGGTCGGGTCCCACATCAAGAAATTAAATGTGAGTGCTTCATCTGGATTAGACGGTATTCCTATACCCTTCCTTAAACATGCCTGTTTGCCTATATATAATATATTGAGCGTGGTCGGAGAGTGGATCATATTAACGTGCTGGTGCCTCTGATAGCACGCAGCCTGGACCCTGTTCAGGTTTTTCCGAATGAAGCTAGGATCCCTGCATGTTGGAAGGTGGCGAAACTGAGCCCCCTTCACAAAAAGGGAGCTTTATTAAAACCTTGGGAGTACAGGATGATTGCTGTCAGTGGGGTGATGTACTGCATTTATGCCAACGTGCTGAAAGACTTGGTGACGGATTGGTGTATCCAGAAAAATAAGGTCCCAGATACCCAATTTCGTTTTTACCCCGGTAGGAGCACTTTGCATCCACTCTTCATCCTGAGGCACTTAAGATATGCTGCAAGAAAGCTGAAGCCACGGCAATCACCTAGGCTGCATGCTGCCTTCATTGACTTCTCTCAAGCTTACGACACTGTGCCCCGTCTGCAACTTTGGGACCATCTACAACGCATTGCCATGCCTGCATTACTTCTCCGGGCAATTAAGGAAATGTACCAGGATGATGAATATATTTTGATGGATGGGGATAAAAGGGCAAGTGTGCGTCCAACAAATGGAGTCAAGCAAGGTTGTCCCCTGTCCCCTCTCCTGTTTTCTCTATACATCAATGATATGGGCAGAGACATCAGTGAAGGTATCAGAGGTGCTGTGACAGGGGATGGAGTGAATGGTGTTTCATACATGCTATATGCAGACGACTTGAGTTTAACTACCAATGACCCAGGTGAAATGCAAGTTATGCTGAATAGATTACGAGCTTATGCAATGAGAAAGGGGCTGACTGTCAATGCATCAAAGTCAGAGGTCATGCATGCATTCGTGTTCTTCTCTGTTTACTTTCATGTATGGAGACGTGGCTCTTCCAGAGAAAGAGCAGTTTAGATACCTCGGTATGCTTGTGGACAAGCACATGAATCTGAATGTGTCTGGGGAGCATGCAGTACGGACTTACATGGCTGCCCAGCAAAGGATTAAGGAGTTTGTGCATGAACGTGATCTAAAGAATAGGCCACATGCTCTGATTTGGATCTCTAAGGTGTATGGCATTCCGGCTGGGATGTACGCGTGCCAAGTTTGGGGTACAGAGTACTTACGAGAAGGCAGTGAGTTCAAAAGCCAATTACAAAAAAGGCAATTATGCTCTTTAAGACGTTTCTAGGTGTGCAGAGTAATGCCACGAACTGGCCAGAATTGAGAGAGTGTGGCCAAGAGCCCTTACAGTTTTATTGGTTTAGGGCTACTGTTAAAATTTTCAACAGTATGCTTGTTTCTAACAGTTAAACACTACGCCAAGTGCTGAAGGCAGATTTACACATTGCTGATATGGATGAGTCCTGTTGGTCTGCACACGTATCTAAGTCATTTCATGGCATGCGCAACGAGGAGGTGTTTAAACAAAAATTACTGAGTGCTTCCAAGATACCCATGCAGAATTTTTTAGGGGATTTGAGGTACAGACAGCAGAAGGTTTGGAGGGAAGCGGACGCCCTAAGTCCCCCAGAGGTGAACAGGAAAGCAGTGACTTACCATCATTGGTGTGAAATACCTTTAAATTAAACAGCACGCACACCCTTCTGTACTCCATCACATCTATTAAAGGATCTGGATAAAGGAGTCATGAGGAATGTGAGTAGGTTTAGGCTTCGTGCCCACTGCTTGAAGGTCGAGTCCTGAAAATGGTTGGGTGGTTCAAATAATTGTGATAAGTGTGGATGTGCTGAAGTCCAGAAGAGGAACATGTTCTCTTATACTGCAATTGCTGTGAGTTGTGTGAGCTGCGCAGAAAATACAAGGACCTGTTCATTGATCTTTTTAAACCGTTACACGCTTTTGTCCAGCTTCCAAACACTGATTTTACTCCTTTCTTGGCGAGCTTTCACTTTTTGACTGATTTCGAGGTCAATGCGTTTCTAAATCAAGACTCACACAGATTTTCAAAAAAATTGTCTGAACTGGTTTCAATTTTTGATGCTGGATGAGAATGTTTCACCAGCAGCCGATCAGCCAGATTCTCAGGCTGTAGGCCACCCCCCCTTGTAACCCAAAAGCAAATTATGCCTGAATGGAAGTGCCACCCAATTGTGGTATTTGGCTAATTTGTTGGGATGTCCATCATGCTCAGCCTGATCCTCAGTTGGCCACACACTCCTATGCCTCTTTCTTGAATCAATCACATAATCCTTAATATTAATTGGCTGGCCTGATTCACTGCTTCTTCTTTTCTAAGGTAAGTGTGTTTTTTCCTGATTTGCTGGCACAGCCCAACGAGCCGAGCATCCGGACTGTTTGACTGAATGTCGGATTTGTTCGTAACTGATAATCTTTTGTTTTTCTTCCTTTCTTTTTGACTTCACAATGCCCTTAGGGGCAAGAACAACTTAAAGGCCCTTCAAGGCCCCTCTGTCTGTGCCGCTTTTTGGGTGTGCCAGAGCTCTGGGCAGACAGGCTGGGACATTGACAGCAGCCTGTGGCCTTTCCGTTGAGTGTGCTGTCCGGCCTTCTGTCGGGGTGAACCTCCACTTGAGTGTATGCCAGAGTTTCCGTGGAACTGCGTCCTGACCGTCTCATTGCCTCTTGTATTTCTTGTCACAGATGAAACTTGGTGCTCAAACTCGGAGTTTCAGGCGCTCTCTCTTGTCTTGATTCTGGTGTTTTACATCTGAGTTCAAACATTTCAATTGGTTTCAAACTAGGTCTCAACTCTGATGCTGGTTGAGCATGTTTCACCAGCGACCGATCAGCCAGAGTCTCGGGCTGTAGGCCACCATTGTAAACCCTTGTAAAGGCCCTTCAAAATTCCTGCATTTGTCCTCCAGACCAGACTGGCTTGGTTACAGGCGCCTTTTGTTGCTTCAGCTAAGCTGCCCTCGTAGGCAGGTACAGCTATGTGAGTAAAAAACTGCATAGGCAGTGAGAACGCTCAAAGGCTCCCTACATCAATTAAGGAAAAGGAGACACAATGTAACTCTATTCATTCCTTCCCTTAATTTACCACAATTTTTCATTTAAGATAACGAAAGGTTTGCTCTGACCCTGAGACCAGTGCTTCCCTAAATCAAGACTTTTGCAGATTCCATCTTTTTTAACAGGGTTTCAAAGCCTGACTGATTGAGTACGCTTTATCAGCAGCCAGAGCCTCGGGCTGTAGGCCACCATTGTAAACCCTTGTAAACCCTCGGGCTGTAGCCTACAGTGTAGGCCAATCCTTGTGACTTGTTACGTTACTAAACTGGTCAATTGGAATTTCTGTGAGGTGTGAGATCAATCTTGAGAAAGGTCTCCTGCGAAGCGTGCCCGCATCTGGGAAACGTCCCACATAACAGACACATTCCAGGTGGCAGCTGACCGGGGGACAATGATACAGAGTTGCGCCGAAAAAGTATCCAGGGAGCACTCCCGGTTAAAGAGACGGTCCAAACAAGACGTCCAGTCACACAAAGTGGCAGAAAACAGGCATGGCACTTCAATAGGTCAGGCCTCACAACACCACCACTTCAGCTGCTCAGTTTTCTAGGAATGGCTGGCACGTGGGCAGGAGTCCGACAAGATGAGGAAAGGAGCTAGTAAGGCTTTGATAGAAAGCAACACAGGAAACCCAACTGCAGTACACTGTCTTGTTATACCATCTCACAAAACCATTCTAGCCACCGCCCCTCAGCGTGTCCCATGCAGAGCCACAGAGGACCATTCTTGTAATGACAATTAAAGTTACAAAAAAGGAGGCATGCTCCGTCCGGGTGTACATCACAGACAGTACACCCCATTCCAACCAACTCCTTTTCGTGGCCTGACCCAGGGGGCTTCCAAGAAAAGTGGCTTCTTGGGCAGTACACGCAATACACCCAAGGGTGCACAGGGCACACAACAAAAAAGGATTTGCAGTCGCAACAGGTGGGAAAAAGGGGATGTTCAATGGTCTGATCCGAGCGCACACACACACACACACATGACGATGGACTCAAAACAACGCCACAGGGGCTTTATTGTTCTGTGCAGCACAGCGGCTGCTGGGCACTCTTTGGGCCACTGGGGAAAAAATTAGTACAAGCAAGACCCGCAGACAATGCCGCAACAGTCAGAAAGTTGACCCCACATTCTGAGGAGTCACGAGGTCTGTCAAGCAGACGAGCTAGTCTTGCCCTTGAGCTAGGGATGAGGGGTGAAGGAGCTTGCGCATGAGGAGCTAGGAGTCATCCTTGCGCTTGAGCCTGGGATGAGGGGTTGGATGAGGGGGGTGAAGAAGCTCACGCATGAGGAAAAGGGGTGAGGTGGGGCTGAGGAGGAAGTCGGGGTACCTCACACTGAGCGAGAACAGAGTGAAGTGCAGTGCCACACAGGCACACTCTCACACTGTGCGGGTGAACAGCAAAGTGCCACACCTGGACACTCTCACACTAAGTGGGAGCAAAGTGCAGTGCTACACACGCGCACTCTCACACTGTGCGAGCGCACAGCGCGGTGTCACACATGCACGGCCCCTGGGCCTTCATAGACATTAGCGCGCGCATGTGGTTCAGCACCCGCACCATGGGCCCTTCCTCATACGCGCATCTGGTTCAGCAGGCGGCCCGCGACATCCATGTACAGGAACAGGTCGCCCGTCAAGCGCTGCATTGCAACAACATGGAACAAAACAAGGCCCTCAGTCATGCGCGCATGTGGCTCAGCAGGTGCGTCATAGCATCTATGTGCGTTCAAAAGCGGTAGCCCATCAAGCGCTGCATTGCAAGACAACACGAGACAGAAACAAGTCCATCAGTCATCCGCGCATGTAGCTCGGCAGGACCGCAATGTCCAGGAGGATTCTGAATTGTGGCCCGTTCCACAGGCACACATATGAGCAGGGATGCATATGGCATGTACATAAGCCATGTATTCTGCGTTCGGCTGCAGAGAAGCTGACTCACAGCATTTCCTGCACTTGGCCCTTCACATGAGCGAGCACAGGAGTGTGTTGGTAGGTGGGTTGGGTGGTGCAGAGGTGTAAAAATTGATGCACAGTAAACTTGCGTATTCAGTATGCAAACTGCGGCGCAGATTGCCACAACCTGTTAGGCATAGCAGCTGTACATGACACCTGGTGTGAACAGAGTTGTGTACATACCACATGATGTGCGCAAAACACATGGTCTGAATGGGATGGTTTGCATGACACATGTGAGTGGAATGGGCAATTATACCTGGTGTAAATGGGATGGTATACACACAGCGCGCATAGCGGCTGTGCATAACACCTGGCGAATTGTGCGCCACATGTTGTCTTGAGCAGGTGCATCAGCACCCATTCTCACTTTGAAAGTGCAGGTTACAGTCAGCTGCACCAATGAACTACACTAGACCCTGATGCACTACCTCTAGGACTGGGTAAAGAGGCTTGAACACCTATCAAAAGAGGCCAAAAAGAGCCTCTTTGGCCTTCTTCAGAGCCTCTAAGAACAGAAAAACCCCTGCCTAGCCCTCTTTACCAGACCCTAACTATATCAGACATTGTACAATTGTAGCAGTCAGCTGCCCTGTATAGGTACCAAAGAAATTGTTGACAACCAGCCAGGCATGCTTCCCTAGGCGTATAGCTTGGCCAGTATGATTCATGACTGTGCATAGCTCCATACAACTCAACATTGTGCAGCATGCATGGCATTGCCTCAGCCCAAACCATTTGGAACTCGTCAGGGATTCAGAATTGAAGGGCAAGTTATCATGTGTGATCATCATTGGCAAACTCATGCAATGCAGATGGTGATGAGGATGGATTGTGAACATGAAGAGGCATACACACACATACACACACGCACACACACACTCACTCCAGGGTACGTGCATGTCTCTCGTGGTTTTTAACAAATGTGAGCCAGCACCAGTTGCAGAATAATAAAGCTGGAAGAGAACGGAGACATATAACAAATATACATAAAGCCCTCCTGTTTGCAAAACAAGAAGCACGCACATGTATGCGTGTGCACGTGTGAATGGGCGTTTGGGAGTGATTTGTTATATGAACAAAAATAATACATATTCAATATATGTTGAATATATAATGAACATATATATGCATTACATATATGAATGAATATGTGTAAAAGGATCAGATGACATGCTTTGCCTCAGTTTGTGAACGTGTGTCAGAAATCAGGGAATCAGAATTGAAGGGCAAGTGAGTTGTAATCATCATGGGCAATGGCAAGAATAGAGAAGCATGAAATGAATGTAGATGAAAAGAGATGTTGACAACGGCATGAAGAGAGATGTTGTCATAGGCAACACAAAGAGGCACAGGGGAATGCGCCTGCACGTGCGCTAAACATCTCCCCATACATGTTTTGGTCCCTCCGCTTGAGCTCAGGAGCTGCAGCAAATCATGGTGATGGTTCTAGGTGTTGCCTCAGTCCAAACCATGTTGGAAGTAATCAGGGGATCAGAATTGAAGGGCAAGTATTGATCTGTGATCATCATAGGCCAACACAGGTGAAGGAGCCATGGCTGAAGAGGGCATTGCTTGAAGGCTCCAGGGCGCTCATGGGCATGCATCAGACTCTTTGTTTTGACGTGCCACGTTTGCTCATCTTGTAATGCTAGAGGCCAGCAAATCATGGTGATGGTTCTAGGTGTTGCCTCAGTCCAAACCATGTTGGAAGTAATCAGGGGATCATAATTGAAGGGCAAGTATTGATCTGTGATCATCATAGGCCAACACAGGTGAAGGAGCCATGGCTGAAGAGGGCATTGCTTGAAGGCTCCAGGGCGCTCATGGGCATGCATCAGACTCTTTGTTTTGACGTGCCACGTTTGCTCATCTTGAATTTCAGAGGCCAGCAAATCATGGTGATGGTTCTAGGTGTTGCCTCAGTCCAAACCTTGTTGGAAGTAATCAGGGGATCAGAATTGAAGGGCAAGTATTGATCTGTGATCATCATAGGCCAACACAGGTGAAGGAGCCATAGCCGAAGAGGGCATGCTTGAAGGCTCCAGGGCGCTCATGGGCATGCATTTCAGTCTCTGCTTTGATGCACCACGTCTGCCCATCCCAAAATGCAGGGGCATGCAGGGAGTAGTCCTCCATGTAGATATATTCATAGCATTTATGTTGAACCTTCACAGGCTCATGACCTTAATTCCTGGTACACAAGCCTGCTTGACCCATCTTTTCACAATTCCACACTGCTCTGTCTCCTCCACGGATTTGCTGGAATTCGGGACGAATGTAGCTACTTGTGCATAGGGGGTTACCCCATGTCCTATCTCAAGAGATGCCTAGACAGAGCAGCAACCTCGAGCTCTGCTACGTCTCATCTTTGAAACTGCATCACGCTCTTGCAAACAATTCGCATGTATGCCTTCATTTCAAACTGTGCATGCGCCTCTCGTGGTAGGCTTCATGATAGGCCCACACCCATAGCCACACCCTCCCCTGTCACACGACGGCTATACATGCGGTGAGATTTGCAGGGTGGTGTCCACGGTTGACACACGACGGCTGTACATGCGATGAGGTTTGCAGGGTGGTGTCCACGGTTGACACACGACGGCTACACATGCGGTGAGGTTTGCAGGTTTGGTGTCCACGGTTGACCCATCCATGTACGCCCCACCCTCCCCAGCTGATGCTGAATTGCAGCACACAGTGCTCCTATCTTGGCTTCAGGGCAGAGTTCAGAGCTGTGGGGCACATCGCCGGCTGCAGCGCAAGCCCACACGTCAACCCACAATCTTTTTTTGGCTTGTTGCTGCATGTGATGACATATGCTGTGCTCAATGAACACCATGTTGTGCTGCTGCATGCAATCGTACATGGTGCCTGCTTCTGCCCCTCATGGGCACTGCACAGGGCTCTGATGCATTAGCACGGCGCAGGGCTTGGGTGCTAGCACACTGCTCAGCGCTCTGGTGCATCCAGGGTACAGAATTTACATGCCACAGTCGTCAGTAATAACGCATGACTGCAAGGCTCTGGCACATGCAGGGTACTGCACCCAGCGGCTCCATACCCGCACCACCATTTCTGATAGCTGTCTGTTTTGCAAGACTTCACGTCCTGGTGTAAATCCGCCAAGCAGTGCAGGCCTCATGCCCTTATCCAGGGGTTTTATTGACTCTCCCCCATCTGCAGGCATGCCACCGAATGAACACACCTTTCATGCACTAGCTTTAGCTATATGCTCTAGCTTCCGTGTGTATCGCATCTATCATGTACTGGCTCGGCCCCAATCCACCCACCTGGATGTCTATCATGTACTCATCTTCCCGGATCTTGTACATCTGGCACTCAAACTTGAGCTCCGCTTCCACAGTGTGCTGCTGCGGCTGTGATGAGGCAGGTTCTGGGCTCACGTGCGCATTGGCTGTGGTAGTGGGGCTGCCAGCATCCATGCCGTCGAGCTTATCGCCTTCGTCATCTGTGCATGCGTGCGTGCGTGTGTGTGTGTGT
The DNA here is from genome assembly GCA_914767535.2 of Dunaliella primolecta. Lineage (NCBI taxonomy): Eukaryota > Viridiplantae > Chlorophyta > Chlorophyceae > Chlamydomonadales > Dunaliellaceae > Dunaliella > Dunaliella primolecta. Next base: position 9,325,700 of record OU611762.1, on the reverse strand, counting down.
GTACGCGCATGCACACACGCTGGTGCTGGGTTCAGAGCCTCGCAGTTGGTCAAGAAAGGCCAAGGCGCCCTCCTCTGTCAGCAGTATCAGTTATATCAGTAACATCAAGCACATTGCTGCCATGGCTGTGCACATGGCGCCTTCGCACACAGGAGGGCAGGGGCAGCACTTGTGCACCATCTCTCAAGCACCCCCTGCATGCACCTCATGATCAAACATTCCTGAAAATTGTGACCTTGCTCATCTACAGCTTTTCAAGTATAGAAGTACAGCTTCCCCACACAGACTACCCACTTCTAGTACAAACAGCTCAACTTCTCTGATTGCCCTGGTCGCTTTCTTTTAGTCTTTCATTAAGCACAGCTCACACTCCCTGATCGCCCCAATTGCTCCTGGCATGCAAACATATCCTACAGCAGCAGCTGTGCTCAGCTCTTGATTAGCACTCATACAACTTGCCGGATGAGATCGTTTCATCCCTCAAACACTTCTGTCTCACACAGACACACACACACGCACGCACGCACGCACACAGACGCTCACACACACACACACACACACACACACACACATACACACACACCGCAAGCACACACCTGACATAACGGCAGATCCTGACGGAGCTCAGGGTACCTCTGCATGGTCTTCCAGCACTTGGTGTTTCACACACACACAACACGCATACACACACACACACACCTGACATGGCGGCAGATCCTGGCGGTGCTTTGGCAACCTGCACGGTCTTCCTGCACTTGATGTTGTAGGGCGCCAGCTTCTTCCAGCAGATACCTCCGAGCTGCATGCATATAGAGGCAGTACACCAGCATAGATGCAACAGGACGACACACCCCAGAACATCAAAACATGGGAGGCTAGCACTGTGATGTATCAAAGAAGGTTGCCACCCAACTGCACCCAAAAATGTGCACATCCATGTTTCCCTTGCTGTGGCCTGCAGAGCTACAGAGCTTGTGCTTTTTTCAAAGACATTCAGGGTAAGCCTATCCCAGCGTGCAGAGTCATTCTCAGAGAAGGGTGTGACTGGGCAGGCAAAGGCGTTGCTGGGGGTGATGACTGTTGGAGTCATACCCATGTTCCTTTGCTGTGGCCTTTGGCCTTGACACCTGTGGCCCCTGGTCTCAATAGCCTGATTATCAAATTAAAATGCTGTGTACTTACAAAGTCAAAGTGTGAGTACTTGCAACTTACGAGTACACATTTCCCTTGCTGTGGGCTTCAGCCTCAGCAGCCCTCAAGGACTTTTATGCTTGAAGCAATCAAGAGGGAAGATGGATGGACACACACACACACACACACCTGCAGCGCGCGCAACAGCTCTGTCATGAGGGCAGATGGATGGCCGCGAGCATGCACACCCAGGCGCCACTTGCGTTCGGCCATGAGGCGTTGCTGCGGGGACTCTGCGGCGGAGAGGCGGCCGAAAGACTGCTGTTGCTGCTGTTGCTGCTGTTGCTGCGCACCGCCAGGGCCTACAAGCAAAAGAGAAAAAAGCCCTTGCCTTCAAGCAAAATAAAAAAGCTTTCCAGCCGGCCAACAGGTTGCTGGTGCTGACGGTGCTGCTGCTGTCACCGCACACAACCTGGTTGTGGGCCTACAAGTAAAAGACACAGCAATGGATTGCACGGATTGTTACGCAACGCTAGGACCTGGAAGCAGAATAAACAGTACAGGTTGTAAGCAATGAATTGCGCTGATTGCTGCGCACCGCTCAGGCCTGCCAGCAAAAGAAACAGCAGTGGACTGCAGCACCGTTTGAGATGTGAATCGCAGTACAGTACAGTTTTGCAAAAGCTGTTGTGCATGGGGGAGCACCGTGCGTGTTGTAGCCTGCCAATGCAAAGTTGACAGTCACACACACCACTCATGCACACCATTCATGCCTGAATGCATGGTGGAGCTTGAGGATGTTGATGGTGGCTGTGATGTTTGCTCAGTCACGCATGCGCGCGCACAGGAGAGAGCACAAGGACATGTTCATGAGGCGTGGCGGAGGTGCGTGCTCATTCATCCATGCGTGCACAAAAGCATGCATGAAAGAGAGAGAGGGAGAGAAGCACAAATGCATGCAAGCAAGCGAGATGCCAAGCACGCACACATAAACTGCAGCTGCACCCTGGACGCATGTGCAGGCGTTGCTGACGGCTTTGTGCCTGCAATGCCTCATGGCTATAGGACAAGTGTACCGAGAAAGGTTCTGATCCACTCAGGAAGAACATGTCCCCAATGATGGAGCTAATATGTGCCGTGACCCCAAGTTGGAACACAAGGGCCACCAGTACTGCTTGGGGTTGATCCAGAATTTCAACATTATCCTTTTGCAGGAAGTCCAAGGTCATAACTGTTGCGACCCCAGGCGGTAAAGCTAGGGGCCCTAACGTGGCTGGGGGCCGCCTCAAAAGCTTTGACATGATCCATTGCAAAGCCATACCTGTTGTGACCCCAGGCGGGAAAACTAGGGGTCCCAGCGTGGCTGGTGCTTCACTGAGCTCCGCACTGAGGTAACCACTGCTAGGGAGTCGCCGCCTGTGTTGCAACGCAGCACAGAAATGCAGGGATTAACGTTTCTCAACATGGCATAGTGGTGCCCTCTGCTAGACAGCTGCCGGCTGTTTTGCAACGCAGCACAGAAATGCAGGGATTAAGATGTCTCGTAGTTATGAGGCGTATGGCGTTGAGGTACCCGCTGTTAGAGTTTCCGCCTGCACTGCAGTGCAGTCATGCCGCGAGGTAGAAACATGCAGGGACCATGCGTCCTATGAAGGCGTAAGGGATTTTATGCGCATTCATGAAAAGCGCAAAAGCAAACGTGCGTATGTTTGTGTGTGTGTGTATGTGTGCGCACGCGTGCGTGCGCGCGTTCAAGCTGGTGAATACGCTTGAACACCTGCACCTAGGTCTACATGCAGCTGTCCAGAAACGACAGGCAATCAGCAATTAAACATTGCTCACCAAACAGAGAAAGGAGAGCGAGTTCATGGCTTTGCACATTAATTACACATTAACTCCCCTGCACAGCCCACTGTGAAGAAGACCATTGACACAGCTACCATAGGCTTTGTGCTTCTGTAACATCTAACCTTGATACAGCTGCATGCATGCCTTCAGCCAGCCGCATGCCTTGACACCGTCCCATACAACGTGCGCATTTGCGCCTGCATTCCCAAGCAAGGGGCAGAGACACACATACACATACACACACGCACACGCGCACACACACACACGCACGCACACATACACACCTGTTGTCGCACATCAGGTAGTAGGCCACGGTGGCCTTGTTCTGCACGCGTGCCTTGATGCTGTCCACAAGCACGCTGCGCTCAAAGCCCAGCCGGATGACCTCGTTCAGGATGTCCTCATCGATGCGTGGGCAGCCGACAGCGGGCTCAGCCTGTGTGTGTGTATGTGTGTGTGCGCGCATGTGTGCTCGTGCACGGCAGCTGCATGAGAGTTATTTGCGCAAGTGTAGTGCATGCTAAGCTTTTGCTTCTTGCTGAGCAACGAGGTGCACGACAGCTGCTTGAGTGTACTTGCTGGTGCGCCACCCTAGCGCCTGCCAAGCTTGCGCTTCTTGTTAGACAGCCAAATCGGCAGCGGGTCTATGATGCTGTCTTTGATGCCGTCAGCAGATCTTCGATGCTGTCTTTGTCAAAGACGGTTGGTAGCAGACGTTTGACGCTGCTCTTCCTTGCAGGCTTTGGAAGACAGCGACAATGGATCAGCCTGAGGTGATACCAGCTCCAGTGGCATGGGCAGGCGACCTTGAGTGAGCATTTACTGATGAGGCACTCACCACTGCCTCACTGAGCATGCAGATCGGCATGAGCATGAGCATGTGCATTGGCATGACCAGGTGCTTAACTAGGCACCCGATTCCTTGGCACTCATAGCTGCGTGAGGGTGCAAGGGGACAGAACTGCATGGATGCTAGAGGTCGAGGGTCAGGGTGAGGGTACACAAAGGCAGGGCTGCATGGCTGCTAAAGGCTGAAGGTGAGGGTGAGGGTGCATTAGGGCAGGGCTTCATGGTTGCCAGCTTGAATGGTATCCCCAAGCCATCACAATGCGAGCTTTGCATCGTGCAGGTGCAACCCATGAGCATGAAGATGTGCGCAACCAACTGTTTGTCGGCTCAATAGGACAGCTTCACAGCAGAGCAGGGAACAAACAGCATGCTCTCGCCTGCACGACGTGCCAGGAAGCGTGGGGGGTGGAGGATGAACCACAGTCGCTGCCTGATTCCAGAGTAAAGAACAACATCAAATGACAGCAGTTCACCTTAACTATAGGAAGGCAGGCAAAGTAAGGTCAGGTACTCGCCTGCATGACCGCCAGGTAGCGCGGCAGGTGGAGCATGAACCACGGGTGCTGCCGTATCTCCGGGATGGTGATGCGCTTCAATGGGTCCACCAGCAACATGCGGGGGATGAGGTCACGGGCGCCTGCGTGTGCCACATCATTGCTACAAGCATATGACAAGGACCCCACCAAGTGACGGCGAGTAAGACAGGAATTACATCACAGCCAAAGCCTTCTTGAAACGAGAGAGAGAGAGAGAGAGAGAGAGAGAGAGAGAGAGAGAGAGAGAGAGAGAGAGAGAGAGAGAGAGAGAGAGAGAGAGAGAGAGAGAGAGAGAAAGAGAGAGAAAGAGGAGGGGTGGGGGTGACTGCGTTTGTGAGAATGTGCAAAGGTGGTGGTCTGCCTGGTAGCTGTTTAGTGCACAAGGTTGCACGAGCAAGCAGCCAGCTCCGGATTGTCATACGCCAAGTGGCCCTTTGTTTTCAGGGATTTAAGGACAAGAAAACAGCCTTCTCTCAATACTGCATGCAAGCAAAGTACATCCCATTTTAAAGCCGTGAACACGAACTACGGAGCGTCTGCAGTTCACTATCACTGGATACCAGCACTGCTATCAACAGTGGCTCTTCAGGCTTGAGCAACTAGCAACATCTAGCAACACCTTGAAATGCTTGCAGCTTCAAGTGCTCCAGCCACACCTTCAAGACCTCAAAACCCACCCGGAGAAAGGTGCGAGGGCAGGTTGTAGATGCCACCCTTGATCTTCTTGAACAGGTTGGGGATGTTTTCATCATCGAACGGCAAGGAGCCACACAGCAGCGCATACAGGATGACACCGCAGCTCCAAACGTCGACCTCAGGCCCAGAGTACAGCTTGCCTGAGATGACCTGTACACACCGATGTGTAAAAACTGCAGTGGCATAATACTAGCAATATAATGTAATATTGCATTCACACAAAGTAGCACACACTCTCACAAACACACACACACACAAAACACAACATATAACACGCGCGCGCACACACACACACACACACGTACACACGTACACACACCATGTGCACACACACACACACCACGCGCACACACACACCACGCGCACACACACACACCACGCACACACAACACACAGCACACCACCCTTACTGCATCCTCTCGGAGCAGCAGCGTGTGCAATGCAGCAGTAACAGCACAGGCGTTTTCAGCTTGTGGGCTTGTGCATCAGCTGCAGCCATCCAACAAATGCCCTTGAAGCACAGCGCCCACATAACAGCGGAAGCGAACGCAGCATAAGAGCGTTGAATAGCATGCAAACGCACAACACCACTCTCCGCACGGTAGAGCGCAATAAACGCACAGCACAACAAAAGCAACACAACAATCCCACCTCAGGTGCTGCATAGTTTGGGCTGCCGCAGCTGGTCTTGAGGAAGTGGCCATCGCGCATAATGTTGGAGAGCCCTGCCACAAAATGCGCAGGTAAGGATGAACACACGGGACAAGGACATAGACGCAGGCGATGGTACAACCCAAGAGCTGCGCGGTGCGGGTGGGCAACAGGACTGAAGCGCGCATCTGACGATGGCTGCATGTGAAGAAGACTCAAAATGGAATCCAGGGCCCTTTGCATTGGCATTGAACCCGAGTGGCAACACCTAACAGTGAGTGCATAGGTTCAGCACACAGCGATGTAATTGATGGTGCTGCCTCCGAGCACACGCTACATCCACACAGGTGCAGGCAGGTTTCCAGGCTGCGTTGGGATGCAAGTAGCAGCCAGTCAACCAAGAAGACGATTGTTTTGCTGAAGGCCAAGCCCAAATGTTACACACCAATGTGTGCATCATAATTGTTGGGATGCAGGTAGCAGCCGGCCACCAAGAAGACATTACTGGCTGAGGGCCGAACCCAATAAGGCCCAATTTGATGTGAAGCAGTATGCAAGCTTTATATTGGGATGCAAGGAGCAGCCGGCCCACCAAGAAGACCTCTCTGGCTGAAGGCTCAGCCCCAATGTAGAACCCCAGTGCAAGCAAAACCAAGAACGTTTGGATGCAACAGCCGCCCCTCGACAACACACGACATAGAAAGCTTCTTGGAAGGAAGTGTGGCATTCCCTACATCAACAGTGGAACACCCTAAAAATGGGGATGCAACAGCCGTTCCTCAACAACACACGACATAGAAAGCTTTTTGGAAGGAAGTGTGGCATTCCCTACATCAACAGTGGAACACCCTAAAAATGGGGATGCAACAGCCGTTCCTCAACAACACACTCCATAAAAAGCTTACTGTCCAAGAAGGAAGTGTGGCATTCTTTACATCAACAGTGGAACACCCAAAAAATGGGGATGCATCAACCGTCTATCGACAAAACATGACATAACATGGAACATTCTACATCGCAAATTGGAAATGCAGACGAACAGCCCAAAGCCATGGCTTACCAAAACAGAAAGAATCCAAAAATACCCTAAAACAGGAAACGAGACCAACAGGCCCAAATCTACGGCTCACCAAAATCAGCGATTTTTATGTTCATTTTTGCGTCCAGCAGCAGGTTCTCAGGCTTCAAGTCGCGGTGCACTACCTGTGGCCAGCACGGGCAGCAGTGAGTCACATAATACCTTTCACCTGCTTAAAATGGGAGGAGGATGTGAATCAATTGTGGCCAGCAAGCACAGGAGGTTGTGAGAAACAGCCCTTTCCCTTTTCATTTAAAGATGGGAGCTGTGTGTAGAATGGGCAAAAAGCTGTGAGAGGCACTAATGGCAGTGGGGCAGTGCCCCTCAATGCTCCCACTGCCCCCGTTGCCATTAGTACCCCCACTGCCCCCCCTACCCCCACTGCCATTAGTGCTCTCCTCCAATGCCCCAAGTGTCCCCGCCCGCAGTGCTTGCACTGCCCCCACTGCCATCTCAACTGCCACCATCACCCTCTCTGCCCTTAGTGCCCCCCTGCCACCCGCACTGCCATCTCCACTGCTTCCGCTGCCCGTGCCACCAGTACCACCCGCGCTCCTTATGCCACCCTTGCCCGTGCCAGAGCCCTCCGTGCCCCCGCTGCCACCCGTGGCACCTGGAGACCACTACAATCGCGCTCCTTTAGCAGTGCATTTCTCTCTAAATGTATTCTTATTCATTAATGCAGTGATGGTTTCTAGTTTCCAATGGTCAACTCAGGGCTCCACATTGAGATGCAGGAGCCCCCCTGACAAAGTCAAATGCTGTGCATGCACCTCCTGCGTACAGCCCTATTGGTGTGTTGCAAGGCGCTGAAGGACATCCATGTGCACAGAGACACTGGTTTAGGCCTTGGTCTACCAGATGAAGTTGGTCTGATGCTGGTGTGGCGCTTTTGCCAGCCATCAACATCCTAAGTGTTCCTGGAGCATCTAGGAGGCCTTTTTCCTTGGCATACCCCAACAAGCATTAGCTTTCTCCACAGTCTGCCTTACAACATGCGGCTGGGACGCGCATGTACCCCAAAAACAGAGCGCATGAAGGAAATGGCACAGCAGTAGAGGCTTATTGATCAAGATCCCAGGTCTGCCAAAACAGGAACTGCTACTGCTTGCAGCCTACCATGTTGCGGTGACAGTACTCCACGCCAGAGATGATCTGCTGGAAGAAGTGGCGGGCTTCATCTTCCATAAGCCGGCCCTTCTCCACAATGTAGTCAAAGAGCTCTCCGACCTGGGCATGAGGCAGAGGGAACGCGTGCACACACCTGCTAACACTGGCATTCTTCTGAGGCTGATATATCATGCTGCAGAGCTGTTGGCTGGCTTGGGTGTGCACACAAGGGCTGCCAATTAATCAGGGACCTGCCCATTTTGACCCAGGCCCAGGGCAAAGTCACAGTCCCTCCGCCTTCCTTCGAAAGGCGAACGATTGGACGCAAGCGCACGCTCTGTGCTTAGAAATTCACACCTTGACGTACTCCATGACGACGTAGATATCGGCGGGCGTTTCGATGACCTCGTACAGGCGGATGATGTGGGGGTGCATGAACAGCCTGAGGATCTTGATTTCTCGCCGAACTACAGCAGCAGGGGCAGGAAAGGGGGTGCTAGTTAGCAATAGAGAAAATCAGCTTGCTGTTGTCACTGGCAAACTGTTGTCATGCAGGGCAAAATAGCTAGGTCCCAACCGGTCTAGCCTAAGACATGCGCGCACACGTCATTGCTACACACACCACTCCAGCCCCACCTTTCTCATCCATGTCCATCGCCTGTATCTTCTTCCTGTTAAGGATTTTGATGGCCACCTTGTGCCCTGATAGCACATGCTCTGCCACCTTCACCTGTGGTGATGGACAGTGCGGTAGTAATTACTACGCCTAAAACAAGCATTGGCATCCTAAGCAGTGCATGCTACAGCTTGACAATTGTAACATGCTGTACATTAAGAATCTACATCCTGCATCAATTTCCTGCTGTGCATGTAGTCACGCGACTGCGACAAGGCAGGAAAAGAACCCAGGCAAACAGGGCACCCAGCACGCACCTTGCCGAAAGAGCCGATGCCCAGAGTCTTCCCTAGCCTATAGTAGGACAGGAAGAAGTCAGCAGCCTGCTGATTGCTCTGTTCCTTCAGATGCTGCTGTTGCTGCTGCTGCTGCTGCTGCTGCTGCTGCTGGGCTGCCCCTCCATTGGGTCCCCCTGCTGAGGTTGGGGGGCAGCCAACCCCCCCGGGTGGGATTGTACTAATCTTTTATCGTCTCCAAATCAGTCTTGCCATCTAACTGTGCCCTGACGGGAGGGGACTAGGTTTGGGCTGTTGCACGCCTTATCCGTCTAATCGTGACCACAGGAGAGCAGAATCATTTGGCACACAGAGTTAACATTCTTAAAGGCAGTGAAGTTTTAAACTGATGCAGTCCTAGTTCGGGTTTGGTGAATGCTGACGTGTGTTTCGGAGCGATGCTTTTATTTGACGAAATATTTGGTTTTTACCCCTTTATGTTCTGAAATGGCTTTCCCGTGCTCATACCCATTGCAAGCCATGTGCGTGCACACACACACACACACACACACACACACACACACACACACACACACACACACACACACACACACACACACACACACACACATACACACACACACACACACACACACACACACACACACACACACACACACACACGCACGCACGCACGCACGCACGCACGCACGCACGCACGCACGCACATTCACACAAACACACACACACACACACACACACACACACACACACACGCACGCACGCACGCACGTACTTCCCCCTCACTTCGGGTACTCCACAGTACGAGAGGTAACGAAGAGGCAAGGAGCAGCACAACTCCAGCCAGGCAACTTCATGAATTGATCATCCAAAACCACCATATCCACTAAATAGAAGTCAAATGCCATGGAGATGCTAGGCCTGGTGCTCAACAAGAAGCCTCACAGCAACAACACAGTGAACTGTGCAAACAACTTCAAGATGCTGAGACCACTCTCCACACAATTCTTCTGAGTCCGGGTGGAATTATCTATACTGCCAAAAACCAAAAACTATACTGCCAAAAGCTACCACACAGTGAACTGTGCAAACAACTGATGCTGAGACCACTCTCCACACAATTCTTCTGAGTACGGGTGGAATTATCTATACTGCCAAAAACCAAAAACTATACTGCCAAAAAACCAAAAACTATACTGCCAAAAACCAAAAACATGCGGTTCGTTTCAGAAGGTCTACTGACCCACTATGCCCTCTCCCAGGCTGTCATCAATTAGACAGCGCACTTCACATGCTTTCAGGCTGCCAAAATCATATCATCTCCAGCATGAAGACTGAACGCCACAATGTTGCTGGAAGAATGATAATCAAAGCTCTTAGCAAAAGCCCCTGGGGAGCAGGTTTGGTTAACATGGACATTGGGAGTGGTGATAGGTTGGCCCAGCACAACCTTCAAATCCCTGCACATGCATCAAATACAATTATACCCCCTTACCTCTTTCCAAGAAAATGTTCTAAGAGCTCTAGACTCACCTCCAGCCATCCTGATGCTATACTGATTACTCCCTATAAAGCCAAACCCACCTCTTCTCCTTCTACCTCCTGCTCACACCATCATGCGTTACGCAGCAGACACAAACCCACACTGAGGACCACAACAGCCAACTGCGTGAGGCAACCCCACCAACTGAATGTGAACCAGCGGTATGTGCACTTGATTGAAATTAAGTACTGTGAAGACACGAGGCCTGGACAGCAGTTGGAGGTGGCACAGCGGCAGCATGCAGACCTCTGCAAACTCGTTAATGCAAAAGTTGTGACTCTCAACGCCATCCTTTTGGGTGTTGGTGGGACCTGCTACACTGAGCACACCCTTAACCAGTTTAAACAACTGGGACTTGACCACCAACGCGCCAATTAACTTGCTCGCAAACTTCATGCCCATCCTGTCATGTATGCCAACAAGCTTGTTACCACAAAGCATGCTATTGAAAACAAAAATATTTCTTGCAGCCAGGTTATGGAGCTGGGTGCTTCCAACAACCCTCCAGATCCCCATTAGGGTGTTCTTTTTGTAGCTTCATGGTGGAGGGGACTCACGGCTCTTCTGAGCCAATGTGTCCCCTTTTCCTTAATTGATGTAGGGAGAGTTCCTCTGCCTACGTAGTTTTTCTTTTTCATTTCTTTTTCTTTTCTTTTTCTTTTCTTTTTCTTTTTCTTTTTCTGCCCATACCCTGGGTCAGTTTGAGAAACTAGGGATTGACCTTTAAGGGTCTACCAAACTTGCACGAGAGCTCCATGCCAACTCTGTGCAACATGCGCACATACCTACCTCTACCAGATGTGCCATTGAAAAAAAAGCGTTCGTTATAATTCTGGTGCCCTGGGGCCGCATATTGCCAGAAACCCACCAGACCCACACTAGCTTCCCTCTTACCCTCTGGTGAGGGGGACTCACGACTCTTTGAGCCAATGTGTCTCCTTTTCCTTAATAGATCTAGATTATAGAGTTGGCATGTCTAAAAACATCAGTGTCTGTGCACCTCTACGTGCTAGTCGTATTGGTTCTCGCTATCCTCCTTGGTTTGATGCTGTGTGTAAACAGAAAAGGAAGGTTTTTAGGGAGGCTGTGCAAAGCGGCCAAGCTGAGCATGCTTGCAAATTTGCTCACAAACAATTCCGTGCTACTGCTAGGCGAGCAAAACGTGCTTACACTAAACATCAGAAGGCTGAATTCCTGGGTAGGCTTTACAGTAAAAACCATGAGTTGCATGCCATGCTGAGGCAACCCAAGCGGGCGCAAATAACACCCTTGGCTGAACCAGCCTGGGTTGTATATTTGAATGAGCATTTTCGTCCTGCTACACATCAACAACCACAGCGTCCCCTTCATGGGCGCCAAGGTCTTTCAGCTAGGGAAATTGCAGTGCCATTAGGACGTAATCATCCTCCTCCTGAAGTTTTGTTGCAGCAAGGTGCCCGTGCTGATTGGATCCCTGAGCCTGATTCTGTATCTACACCGAGCTTGGATACTATGCGCAGTCTGGTTGCGGATCAAATTAAGAAAATGAATGGGAGTGCATCTTCTGGTTTTGATGTCATTGCTGCACCTTTTATTAAAGGCGCTGTTGTCTTGCGGCCCAAACTCAATGGGCGAGGTACAGAAAGTGTCAATGTTTTGGAGCCCTTTGTGGCTAAGCTTTTCAAGTTGCTCCATGACAAGGCACGCATCCCTGCTTGTTGGAAGCATGCAAAATTAAGCCCACTGTATAAAAAAGGGCCCCTGCTTAATTAAGGTTATAACCCGAACAGCTATCGCATGTTGGCAGTCAGTGGCACTATGTATAGGATGTATGCCAATGTTGTACGTGCTTTACTGACTGACTGGTGCCAGGAGGCTAACAAAATACCAGATACTCAGTTTGGCTTCTATCCTGGCCGTAATACACTTCAGCCTTTGTTTATTCTTCGCCATCTGCAGCATGCTGCACGCACTTAGCGACCAAACAACTCGAGTAGATTGCATGCGGCATTCATAGATTTAAAACAAGCCTACGACACCATTCCTAGGGAGGCTCTCTGGCAACACCTCCGCCGCATCAGCATGCCCACTTCTTTGCTGTCGATTATCCAAGGCATGTACGCTGCTGATGAGTACGTTTTGAAGGATGGTGCAAAAACTGCACGTGTGCATCCTATGCGAGGTGTTAAGCAAGGGTGTCCTCTTTCTCCTCTCCTTTTCTCACTTTACATCAATGATGTTGACTTGGTTGCTGAGGATGTGAGAGGGGCAGTAACTGGCACAGAGAATGTTCGCGTGACCCACATGTTGTATGCTGATGATCTCACATTGCTTTCCAATGAGCCAGGTGCTCTTCAAACCATGTTAAGCAGGCTGAATGTGTATGCTAGGAAGAAGCATCTCGTTATCAACACCTTAAAGTCAGAGGTTGTGCACTTCAACTCAAAAGGAATTAATCTCCCTGTTTTTACGATTGGCAGTGACACTCTTGCTCATAGGGACTCGTTTAAATATCTTGGCATGATGTTTTACAGGACCTTGAACATGGCTAAATCGGCAGAAAATGCAGCTCGTGCTATGCTTAAATCTGCTTCTAGGATTCGTCGTTTTGTACGTGAGCACACACTTGCAGATGGGCCGCATGCTTCCTTGTGGCTTGCAAAGACGTATGTTATTCCAGCTGGTATGTAGGTGAGTCAGGTGTGGGGTACAGGTTTCATGCAGGCAGGCAAAGAGTTCTCTAGTGCTCTGCAAACTTTGCATCTGAATTTCTTGAAAGGTACCTTGGGTGTGAAGCGAACTACCACTAACTGGGCTGTTTTGAGAGAATGTGGGCATCAACCACTGCAGTACTATTGGCTTAGAGCTGCAGTCAAGCTGTACAACAGCATGCTTGGTACAAATAGTAGTACTTTACGCCGTGTTATGCAAGCCGATTTGAAGTTACAACCTAAGGATGACAAGTGCTGGACAGCGCAGTTAATTCAAGCCTTCCAAGGTTTGCGTGGTTCTGAAATTTTTGAGCAGGCTGTGAGGTCAGGAGGTGCCATTTCCATGAATGATTTTAGTGCAGACTTGAGATACAGATTGCAAGGAGTTTGGAGAGAAGCTGAGTCAGTGGATCCAAGGGGAAACAACAACAAACTAGCTACTTACCAAGCTTGGTTTGCTACTCCTTTTGCTTGCAACGCTCGCCAAACCTATGCACCCCTGCCTTGGTATCTTTTTTTGGATTTGCCTAAGCAAGTTATGCGTAATGTGAGCAGGTTCCGGCTTCGTGCTCATACTTTGAAAGTTGAATCGGTTGTTTGGCAGGATGATGGTACCTCTGTGTGTGACAGGTGTCCTTGCAACCAAACTTAAGATGAAGCACATGTCCTTTTTAACTGTACTGATGAACACGTTTGTTCTCTGCGCCGCAAGTATCAAGTGCTTTTTGAACCTTACTTCCAGGATATTCTTGAGACGCAACCTTTTTTACTGCATCAAGTGAGCTCCCAATTTGTTCATCAGTTCCTTCATCAGCGAAACGCGAAGTTTTTCTTTTTTGTGTCTGAGCTTATGGATTTATTTTTGGCTGGCAGAGACCAGCCACAAGCCGATCAGCCAAACGACCTGGCTGAAGGTCACCCCCCATTGTAACCATTACATTGACCTTTCTTTGACCTTTACAAGCATATACACACTTTGCCCGGCTTCAAAACACCGACTTAGTTACTTAATTTGGCGAGCTTTCTCGCTGTTTGTGCTTTGAGAAGAAAGTACGCTTACCTGTTCAACTGTTTCTCTGGTGATTTTTCAATGGAGCAACCTTTTTTACAACAAGCCAGTGTCCAGGATGTTTCTGATTTCCTCTTGCAACACAACAACAAGCTTTTTTCGTTTGTTTCTAAGCTTATGGACATTATGTTGGCTGGCGAGGACCAGTCATAGGCCGATCAGCCGAACAGTCTGGCTGAAGGTCCCCCCATGTAAATCTAAATCTAAATCTAAATCTCGCTAAAACCGTTTTTGAGATCAATGCTTTGCTCAATCAAGACTCGTACAGATTTCAAAGTTTTGTCAGAGTTGGTTTCATTTTTTTATGCTGATTGAGAATGTTTCACCAGCAGCCGACCAGCCAGAGTATTGGGCTGTAGGCCAACCCCTTGTAACCCTTATGAACAGGTTTGCAGTCAGTCGTTCTGACTGCCAGTCCAGTGGAGGCCTTTTTTTTGTGGCCAGTAACTGAAACCATAGTCTCAGGCTGTAGGCCAAACTCCTTGCGACCCTTGTAACCTTAATAGCTGAAACTATGAAAAAAATTGGCTGGCATGGTAAAGAGTTGAGGTAGAAACACTGTGTTTTCTTCAGTGACGTGAAAGAGCATGTCTGGCGATATGGGCCAGTTGACCCCCTTTTAGTGAAGGCCGGTCCTTCATTCCAACAGGAGGCAGAAGAGAAGCCCCTCTAATTTTTAAGTCAGTAGAAGCTCCTCTAATTTTTAAGTCAGTAGACCAAGCCTCTTGCATTGGGCATGCCCTTCATTAATGTATTTTTACAATACATGCTGCAATACATGGCATCAACTTCAACCCCCTGGTGGAAAAAAGCATCAATGCTCTTCGTGGCATACGAGGGGAATGCTTTTCCAAATGTAAACCTAATGTTTTAAACATGTATGCTAAACTAGATGAAAACAGGTACTTTCAAAGCCACCAATCATCAAGGTGAAGAAAATACAGATAGCTCCATTGCACTGCACAGGAGTCTTGCCATCAATTTTTACCGACATGAATCAATTCCAATAGACCTCATCCCACAATGTGTCCTTTTGGTGTCCTTATAGGTGTGCATGAACACGCCATGGTCGCAAAAATCTGTGCAACATCGAAGCAATGAAGACAAGGACAAAGGGAAGAAAACAAGAAAATGCTTGCAATTGCTGCAACATACAGGGAAACAATCTCCCAAAACAAAGCACTTCTCAAGATAGCGTCAATCTCTCTCTCCACCCCCTCCCTCTCCCCCCCATTCTCTCCATGCATCAATACTTCTGTCCATGACTTAGGTACGCATAGGCCTCAACTGCAACCTTACATATGCTCAGACACATGCACAGACACATACGCGCATGCAAGCAAGAAAAGGGTGTACACGCACATGTACACGTGCACGCGCATGCGCGCAAAACACACACACACACACACACACACACACACACACACACCAGCATGACCAAGTTTTTACATGCTGCAAGAAATGATAACATTCAGTCACGAGAGCAACTTATGAGAATGCAGAGGTCCAACCATGGAAGAGGCACAACAATAGTTTGGTTAAGTGGCGGGGTCAGTGGCAGGGCCACATGCACCCTGGAAGCACCACTGGCTTTTCAAATTGAGCCCGGGAAGCCGGGAAAATTGTCCTTGGTCTGCCTTTAAAAGCCATGACCGCGGTCCTACACCAACAAGGCCAACCGGGTCACGAGCACTGGGCCCTTCAACGCATGATCATCATGTATGCACCAAGAACACACCAAAGGACACGTGCACTGCCTCAATAAGACCTTTTTGCACAGTAATTGAACGCCACCATCTCAGGGGCGCCGCTATCATCAGGAAACTCTCATCTGCCTATCCCCTGCCGAAGTAATCAAGGCTCTCTGACCCACAGACAGCAGGCGTCATCTTCAGGGAAGCTTCTGCTCCATCCATCATCCACGCAGCCCTGCTCGCCATTCCCAAGATACAACAGAGAAAAGAAAAACTACGTAGGCAGTGAAACATTCCCTACATCAAGTAAGGAAAGGGGGCCACATTGGTGCACAGACCGTATGACCCACCCACCACGAAGTTCAGACTGAGAGAAGCACGGCAGACAGAGAAAGAAGACACGTCCAGCAACGAGAAAAGAAAGCAGGATGATAGCTGAAAGACTGGAGTTCCAGACCTTCAACAACAAGCAGAGTCAGCACTGTCAGCCTTCCAACCAAGGAAAGCCATGCCCAGCAGCTGTCTGCTGAGCACAACTAAAGTCTGCATTCTGGCAGACTAGCTTAACTAGCTGCTAGCAACTGCTGACCACGTAGAAGCCTGTGGAACAGCCTTTAGAGCACTAGTGCCGACACATTAAGTGCAGAGTCTGAAAGAAGGCACATACACACTCAGGCAACAACCATCGAATCTTTCCACCAAGCACACACCCTATTATTCGCGGCATAATTTCCTTTGCACAGACACTGAGAGCAATGCCTCCCCACCTCCTGGGTTGCCTTCTGAGTAACCTCCTGGGGGGTCACTGCTCTCCTCCTTAGCACGTGCGCACAAGATTTACACCTTCCCATCTCCCTGGTTGCCTTCTGAAAAACCTCCTGGGGGGTCACTGCTCTCCTCCTCACTCCCACTGGGTCCCCTGCTGGTGTTGGCGTCATGCAGGTCTGGGCGTGCATCCCAGGCCACCTGCAACTTGGTGTGTGTGTGTGTGTGTGTGTGTGTGTGTATGTGTGTGTGTGTGCGTGTGTGTGTATGTATGTGTGTGTGCGTGTGTGCGTGTGTGTGTGATGGCAATGTTTATGCACAGGCTTGAAGCTGACAAAAGGATTGGGCTGGCAACCATAACATACTTGTATGTCATACCCCCGCCCCAAAGACATACATATACACACAAACTTTCTCACCTGCACAAATGGCAAACATGCGACCAAACGCGCCTCACCAGGTCTGCCACAACACACACACACACAAACAGTAAACACATGCATCGCAATACACACACACCGACACACACACATAGACGGGAACACAGACACACACACATGCACACGCACGGCAAGCATGCAAACGAGCGGCCAATTGCACAACACACACACACACGGCAAACAGGCACCCGAGCGCGCCTCACCGGGTTGGCCACGCTGCCTGCCTTGGCAGCATCCCCAAAGCTCAGCTTGCCCAAGCCTCCGGACTGGCTGCCGCTGCGCTCTTTAGGGTACCCCAGGCCCACGCCCCCATGGGGCCCACCGCGTGCCCCAATACCCACACCTACACTATTGCCCTCAAGGCTTGTCCCCCCCAGGCTACACCCTGACGCAGCATCTGAGTCCATCTCCACCGCATAGCCCGGCAGGTCCCGGATCAAGATGTCCTCGCGGTCGAGGGACACATACAGGTGCGACATCGTGTCCAGCCACACATGGTACATGGTCTTGTCGCCCTGCGTGTGTGAACGAGCACCACAGCAGCATGTGTGGGTAGCAGCATGTGCGGACGGCACGTGAGTGGAAGCATCACACTTCTGCACGTGGCCACCGAGCTCGAGGACATTGGGAGGAAAGAGACAGAGCAGCTGAGTGTTTCCTTGATGCCCTCTGGCTGTTGCCCAGCGCAGACTTTTACTTGACCTCCCAGAGAACGTAACACCTAAGTGTGGCCAGACTACAGGGAAAGCATTGGAAAGAAAATTGGAAAGAAAAAGAGCACAATATTGGAATGAACATTGGGAAGAAGAAAGAACACCAAGACGTTGCCTCACCAGGTCCCTGCATCTTTGGTGCCTTGCAGGTTTCCCCCCCAATTCCACCGTCACTTTGTACCAGGGGCAACAGACTCTCTCCATTGCAAGAACAACAGCGGATGGGAAATAAAGCATGCAGCAATGACAGCACTTAGCGCATGCTGTCCTCTTCCTAAAATTGCAAAAAATCCACCAATCACAGCACCATTGTGAGAGCATGATCCGCCCACACATCTTGTCAACCAGGTGAACACAACTGCAGCCCCCACAAGGTGCATCCTATTTCCTGGCAGTAGCCTGTGAGTGGGTACTGGAAAGGCCTCCCACCCAACAAGCCCACCGCCTAAAGCACCACCCACAACAGTCGTGGCACCTCGCACACAATTCACAGCCCAGTTAACACAAGTGCAGCCCCCCCTTTGCGCCTCCTGTTACCTGGTAGTAGCCTGTGAGCACCAGGAAGGACTCCCACATGAAGTCCACCGCCCACAGCACCACCACCGCTAGCAAGCCAGTGATGAGACCGTAGGCGATGGAGTAGGTGAGCGGCATGACGATGATGGTGAGGAAGGCGGGCACGGCCTGGCGGATGTCATCCCATGCCACTGCGCATGTTGAAGTGAGGGTGGGTGTATATGTAAGAGCGGCATGATGATGATGGTGACAAAAGGGGGCACGGCCTGGCGGATGTCGTCCCATGCCACTGCACGTGTAAATGAGGGGAAGAGTGAGTACGCGTCCATATTTGAGCAGCATGATGATGATGACGATGATGAAGAAGACTGGTGCGGCCTAGTGGGTGTGGAAAAAGATATTCATGCACGAGACTATGCTTTTTTATTGCTGGAGAGCAAGGGCAGTACTTCATGCCACAGTATACACATACATGTGTGTGTGCGCACGCGCTCATTGGAGCACACGCCTGTAAGCAGCAGCAGCAGCAGCAGCACGCAGGAACAGGGCACGGCAGTGGTGGTAAGGGGAACCAGACGGGCCAGGTGGACACTGCCCTGTGCGCACCCCGTGCTCACAAGTGAGTGTGGGGAAGTGTACTTCCGCGCGAGCGTGCAACTAGCATACATAACACCAAGCACACATTGTCAATGCAATTCACATGGTGTGCTTCATGACGTAAGTGCAGGCTTCATGACAAAAGTACTGCAGGACGTGGCTCGGACCTGAAGGTAATGCCACCCAATCCATTTTCAATGAAAGTTTCACAGCAATGAATCAAGCTTTGCAAAGTGTAACACCCGACAAGAGCCTTTCCACCTCTAAATCTTTTAAATATAGAAATGCTGGATACCAAAGCATGTTCATCAGACCAAAGAAGAGCCTGCACACATTATGTTTAATCAAGCAATTATATATGATCATTAATCAATATTTTTCCATCCCCCCCATCCAATCACCTATACCTATACCCACAACTAAACCAACCACTCTTGTACATGCTGCACAGCTTGACATCCCCCCCGATTTGAGGCTTTTCCCCCTCCTTCAACCCCTTACTATGGAGCTTCCCACTCTACCATAATGGGGTGCTGAGCTCCATCATGAAGCAGCACACACACACACACACATACACACACATACACAGACACACGCACGCACACATATACATACACACACACGCACGCACGCGAATGCGCACACACATGCAGTGCGTGCAACTCACCATAGCGGCTGTGCTCCATCATAAGGCTGCCCACGAGGATGATGGCAGGGCCCGTACCATATGGGGGGATAGAGGCAAAGATGGGGGACAGGAACATGGATATGAAAAAGCCTGCGCAATGATGAGCATTTGGTGCGAATGAGGGTTGGGAGCAAGTGTAGACAGGATTACGGAGTTGAAAAAGCCTGCAAAGATACGTACGGTGCAATTCAAATCAAGTCTTTCTGATCAGAGGTAACTAGTGGACTACTTAAAGGGGGTGCATGAAGGCCTCACAAAAGATTTTGGCTCAAGAGCGGAGAAGGATTTAAAACGTGACCACAAGTGTGAAGTACATGCTTCCCACAAACACACACGCCCGCAGGTGCCCGCATGCGTGAATTGTGCATGCGTATGTGTGTTGCCACCAAATGAATCAGGCGTTTGTGCCAACCACACAATGCCACCATGAAAGAGCAGATGCCTGTGCAATCCACCTATTGCCAACAAAGGATGAAGGTGCTTGTTCCACCTACCTATTGCTACCATGAAGGAGTCAGGTGCCTGTGCTACCCACTTACTGCCACCATGAAGGAGCAGATGCCTGCGCCACCCACTCAATGCCTGGCACCCAATGCCATCGTGAAGGAGCAGATGCCTGTGCCACTCATCTCACGCTACCCAATCAACGCCACCCACCCTATGCCATCACAGGAGCACACACCTGTATCACCCACATAATGGCACCATAGAAGATCAGGTGCCACCTACCAAATGCCACCCACCCACCCTAAGGCCCTAACCCAAATGCTCCCATAGAGAAGCAGGTGCCTGCGCCACTCACCAAATGCCACTACGAAGGAGCAGATGCCTGTGCCACTCACCTCACGCTACCCAAGATCGGGTGCCACCCACCAAATACCACCCACCCAATGCCCCCATAATGGAGCAGGTGCCTGTGCCACTCACCAAACGCCACCATGAAGGAGCAGATGCCTGTGCGGCCCCCCTCACGGATGCCCACCGCAGACTCCGCAAACACGGTCAGGGGGGACGTGCCCAGCAGCGAGCCCACAATGGAAGCGACGCCATCAGCGCACATCGTCATGAGCTGACGCGGCCACCGGCCCTTGGCATCAATGAAGCCCGGAACCTGCAGAGGCAAATTACATGCATAGAGGCCGCGCTTTGAGCATCTTTTTTGTGTCTCTTTACTGCCATGGGCTGACGCGGCCAGTGGCCCCTGGCGTCAATAAAGCCTGGAGCCTGTAGATGCAAACTGCATGTAAAGGAAACGTATTGCACGTCTGATTTGCGCGTCCCTTTATTGTCATGAGCCGACCCGGCCAGCAGCCCTTGGCGTCGATCAAGCCTGGAAACAAGGTTTTACAAGGTTTTACAAATGAAGCCTCGTAAAACCTTGTTTCCAAGCCTGGAAACTGTAGAGCCAAGTTACGCGCAAAGGGAAAGAAGTGGGGGGTCACACAAATGATTTTCCACACTCATGAGCCGGCAGCGGCAGTGGCATGATGGTCATGGGTGACATCAGGCACCATCAGGTATGGCCATGATGAAATGGGATTGCACACGTGGTGAAGGGCAGAAAAAATGATAAACTGCAGCAAACATGAAACATGACTCTACACACTTTATAATACCCAGCAAAGCAGCGGAAGGTTTTGTGAGCATGGCAGCTCTGTGAGGTCTGCCGCAAAATCCTTGCGGCAATGGAACAAGAGAAGCTGCCACGCTTTTTGCTCTTGAGTTTCATAGCCATAAGCCGCGGCTAGTGAAAGCCCTCGTGAA
This sequence comes from Dunaliella primolecta, assembly GCA_914767535.2. Taxonomy (NCBI): domain Eukaryota; kingdom Viridiplantae; phylum Chlorophyta; class Chlorophyceae; order Chlamydomonadales; family Dunaliellaceae; genus Dunaliella; species Dunaliella primolecta. The sequence continues at coordinate 9,304,410 of OU611762.1, read as the reverse complement.
AACCTTGAGGCAGTGAGACAAAACTCCTGCCACATTGTTGTTCTTAACTCCCACGACCACCAGCTGTGGCTGTTGGAAAAGGGCAGACAAGATGAAGGCAGAGGATGATGGCCAAGGATGAATAGAGCAGGCAAAAGAATGGCCGAGGTTTCACGAAGCCTGAGGCCTTATGGGACATCCAAAACCACCGACAAGATAACGCTGGATGGCAGCGTGCCCATCTTGGACCCCAGAGCCTTCACCCATGCTGCTAAGGAGCATACGTGTGCTTCTCAGGGGCATCCCATTGGCTATGCCACAAGCTAGACTTGTGGCATAGGCTAGGGAATCCAATCAAAATGGCCAAAGCTGCACCCCCATATGCCGCTCAAGTGCATGACATACAGGCTTTTCTCTGAAGGCCATCCCATCTATTGGGCAAGGCTGCACCCCCATACGCCCCACAAGGCATCCCAACAAGTGTCCATAGGCTATGGCGTAGGCTATTCCCTCCAGGGCGCTTTATCAACGGCCAAGCCTGCACCCCCAGACGCCCCTCAAGGCATCCCAAACATTAGCCATAGGCTATGGCATAGGCTGTTTCCTCAAGGGCGCCTCATCAATGGCCAAGCCCGCACCCGCAGGCCATATGCTTTTTTTCTGAAGAGCGTCCTATCAGTTGGCCGCATCCCCTTGCTTACGCGCATCCCCATGAAAGGGCCGTGGGAAGATGGGGGAGATGACTGCAATGCTGTAGAACTCTGGTCCCAGAAAAGGAAGGAACAAGTGGAAAAAGAAAAGCCAGCGCTTAACAAACCAGAGGGCACACACAACACGCATGCACGCACCTCCTCTCCAACCAGATGCGCCATGGCAAACATGGTGGATGTGGCATCCAAGAAATCCAGGTAAAGGAAGGTGATGAGAGCGACCCAGGTGTCCCCGTTTCCAAGAGCACCAAAGTCGAGTTGCAGGGCTGTGCGGTCTACAGTGGGTACTGTGGCACCCTGCATTGCACGCAGCACGCACATGTGGAAGAAAGATTGTGTGGAGAAAGTGGGGAAAACAAAAGCGTTGTCAGGCTGAGGGGCTGTGCGGTCTACGCTAGGCATGGGGACACACCCTGCATTGCACGCGGCACGCACATGTGGAAGAACAGGAGAAAGTGGGGGAAACAAAAGTGTTGTCGGGCTGAGGGGCTGTGCGGTCAACGCTGGGCATGGGGACACACCCTGCATTGCAAGCGCCACACAAAAGTGGAGGAATGATTGTGTGGTGGACAAAGTGGAGAAGAACAAAAGTGCTGTTGGGTTGCACTGCTGTGCGGTCTATGCTGGGCATGTTGGCACCCAGCACCACATGTGCCATGCACAATTTGAAATATGACGATGGAATGCAAATTGTAAGAAATCAAGGGGGAAACGCAGAGACAGGCCGTCAGATATTTGGGGGGGAAATGCAGACCACATGCTGCACGGTGTGGAGCACATGCTGCGCAAAAAATGCAGAGCACATGCTGCACGGTGTGGAGCACATGCTGCGCAAAAAGTGCAGAGCACATGCTGCACAATGTGGAGCACATACAACAGCAACTCATAGCACATGCATGGTTGCCCTTAAACAGGCCCACATCTTTCCTAAGGTTCCACGGACCTCAAGAATTCACTTTCCTGAAGCTCCTCATTTTAGTCAGTTTTCTATCAGTAAGGGATCATTCTCCATGTATATGTTTTGCCCCCTCCCAGGCTCTCATCAATTAGACAGCACACCCCACATGCTTTCAGGTTGCCCAAATCGTATCATCTCCAGCATGAGAACTGAACGCCGCAATGTTGCTGGAAGACTGACCATCAAAGCTCTTAGTAATAGCCCTGTGAGACATGCGCACAAACTTACCTCTACCTGACGTGCCATGGAAAACAAAAGCAAGCATCATTACTCTTGTGACCTGGGACCGCGTGCTGCCAGAAACCCATCAGGCCCACACTAGCTTCCCTCTTACCCTCCAGAGGGACCCACCTTTCTGAAGAACCAGTACCTCTCCTCGCCGCCTGGAATAGAGCTCCTCTCTTTGAAATATGTCGCCTCATGGGTGGGGATCCAGGAAATGAAGGTCACGAAAAGGATGCCAACCAGGATGGATGCCCGTACGCCCTGATGAAGGTCACAAGCAGGAGATTAAGGACACAAACAGGATACCAACCGAGATGGATGCCTGCACACCAGATGAAGGTCACAGGCAGATTACCAATGCTGAGATGGTGCTCGCACACCCTCCATGCACCAGATGACACGTTAATCGGATTTGAAGGCATGATGTATGCATACATACCCTGTCAGGGAACAAAATGGCAAAATGTTTTCAAAGATGAAGGCCACACGCACAAAATGCCTGCAAGGAGCAATGCATGAACGCCCTCAGTAGTTATAAAAATAATCAAATCAAGCATAAGCAAGTGCAATGCAGCAAGATGGGTTTGGTTTAGTTACAGGCACCTTTTGCTTCAGCTAAGCTGCCCTAGTAGGCAGGTACAGCTACGTAACCCTGTTCTATTCTATCCTCTAAGCAATTGCCATGATGGACACGTGCAAACTTTGATGGAGCATCCTCAACAAGGCAGAGCAGATTTGGGGGCCAGGGCATGGAAGCCACGAACAGAAAGCAATCAAGCAGGACAGCCCGTTTCCTGCTTGTTAGGGTGCAAGGTTATCAAAGTGTGAGGTGCGTCCTAATGAGAGCAATAGGCTCCCCAGATGCTGAAGAGCCCAAACAGAATTCCGAGCAAGTTGGGTGCGTGCACAACCGTTTGCAATCGGCTGAGAAGCATTGCACATATGCCTAAAGAGTCATGTCCCTCTTCGGATACACCCAGAACGCCAGCAAATAACAGGAGTCCTGCAGGCCCCGCCAATGTGAGATTGAGCTTCTGGGGGATGGCTACAAAGCAACACTAAAAAGTAGACTTGCCTGCGCACTTTGCAGTTCCCAAAACATGGCATCAAGGCTGAAGCCGTCAGCGACCCTTCCCAGAGAGAGACCCTTCCCACTTACAACAAGATGATGGCTTTGTAGAAGGTGGCCAACTGGCAGAAGAGTGTCTCTGGCACCACCTGTCCTTCTGGCAACACCCACATTCAATTGCACATGTAACCACCCTCAAAGGACTTCAGTGCTATGAGCTGTGCGACCGGAAAGCGCACAGAGCTTTACATCCATGCCCATAAGCTCATGCCCACCCTCAAAGGAAGCAGCAACAAGAGCTTGCCACCTACTTAGCACTGCCACATTGTAGCCCACTTTACCTAACCCCTTCAGTACACTGCATGCACGTTTGCAGGAATACACACCTCAACTAACCACCGTCTACAATACACTAGCGCACACTCACCTTCATGAGTAGAGCCACCATGAGCATGCCACCTGCAAATCCAAGCCAAAGTGTCGCCGATTGCAGCTCTCCTCCCATGCACACTACGTTTGAGGAGCGGGGGCCCAAGGCATCCTCTCCAATCCAGAAGCCTTCCTCATTTTGTTTGCTGCAATACAGGGTTGGGTCATTTGTGATTTGTGAATTGTAAAGACTACAAATGAACTAAAAATCGTGAGCGCTAAAAGTGGCTGTTTGGAGTGGTGAAATTCATTGGTGAAAATTGTTGGGGAGGCCTTGAGAGACCTTAAGTTCCCATATTTTGCAACCATCTCATACACATAAACCTACAAATTTATATCTCACTGGAACTGGTTTGCTAACCATTAAAATGTTTTGAGGATTAATCCTACTCTACGTCCTCCTCTTCGCCTGTAAACCAACCCTCCCATCACTGCTGGACCCCTCCTCCTGCTGCCCCCCCTCCTCCTCCCCATCCTCATCCTCAACAACAACATCCACCCGAGTGTCCTCAGCTGCTGTACAATTGGCCACCCCAGAGCCAGGAACTTGCAAGAAGTGTAGCCTGATGCGTGTGGCACCTCCATGAAACACATGCTCACGCGTGCACATAGCTTGCAATTCAAGTGCAACAAGTCGTTCTTCCCTTGCTTCATCCCATCCGTGCCTTCAGGCTGAACCAATGCGACATAATTCCACTCAAGGCCCTTTCCTCTTGGCATAGTTATAAGTTTTATGGCCTTAAGAGGGGTTGAGGGGTAGTTGGGACCCCTTCCCGGGGCCCCTCCCACCCAAGACCTCCCTCCTCAAAATGGTCCTCTGCCGCGCGCACACACACACACACACACACACACACACACACACACACACACACACACATACACACAAGAAAGTGTTGCTTGAGCAATGGACCGAATGCACCAACTTTTGTTGGAACTACTGCCCTCAGGCCCTGCGGCAAACACCCAAACAAACCTGGGTTGAATCTCAACCACTCACCACACGTTGTTGGAGCTGATGTCCTCATGCTTCATGGTAAACATGACAACTCAAGAATGAAGACTTCAGTGAATGAAAACCCACTCACCAAATGCTTTCAAAGCTGATGTCCCCTGGCTTCATGGCAACCATGACAACTCAAGAATGAAGACTTCAGTGGGTGAACACCCCACTCACCACACGTTGTTGGAGCTGATGTCCTCATGCTTCATGGTAGACATGACAACTCAAGAACGAAGACTTCAGTGAATGAAAACCCCACTCACCAAATGCTTTCAAAGCTGATGTCCCCTGGCTTCATGGCAAACATAACAATTCTCAAATGAATACTTCAGTGAATGAATACCCCACTCACCAAATATTGTCAAATGTTATGTCGTCTGGCTTCATGGAAAACATGACACCTCGGTCACTGGGGCCGCAACCTGCAATGCTTGGATGGCAATAAATAAGGGGAAATGATAAGACACAAATTTGATGACCTTGTGTTTTCCTCAGGCTTTATGGCAAACGCATCACTTTGGTCATCAGGGCCGCAACCTGCACGGAGCGACGGAGCACATGATACGCAATCAATGAGACACACACAAATTGGATGACCTGGCACTATGCAATGCATGAAACACACGCTGGATGACCACATCATGTTGAATGAATGGGACATATGCACAAGGTGAACATGTGCAAAGGCGCAGAGTACAAAAGATGAGAGCTTTTGCTATCAAACACAAAGACGCAGAGGAAAACATATGAAAGGCAACTGAGCGACACAGGGGCTCTGTGCTTAAAACTGCAAAGCTGCACAGGCCCGCAACGTAGCAAAACACTGATGTTTACAAGAATTGGAAGCATTCGGGTAAATTTAGACAAATCGTTCCATACAAACTAATAAACCTTGCGACGCTCCATCTTTGACATCACTCAGAAAAACATTAACCTTGCATCCATCCAGCGAACTGCTCAATAACCGTACAGACATTGCGCAGCGTGAATGTGGATACATATCTGTTGCACAATGCGTCCACCTCTCTAGGCGTCTAAACTTGCGCTGCGTCGCAAGCAGATGCAAAATCATATCTGCTGCACACATCCACCTCTTTAATTGACTAAGGTCGCACCATTCAACACACAACCAGACTGATACCATCACTGCAAAGCCGTCGTAAGCAAATGTGTGGGGTTGGCCAGTTCCATGAAACACGCCATATTATTTTCACACTTTCCTGCCGACACGTGGATATGTACGGCATATATATAAAAAGAATTGGCCACCCTAAATATGTGCAATGAGACAGATGCGTGTGCAGGAAGCAAATGTGAGAATTGATTTGTGGTGCGCACCTCCCAAGGTGACCAAGGTCGCGCCATCATATGTCACCAAGCCGATGCCATTGTTATGCTGCAGGCCGATGAACGCCAAGAAACAGCCGATGCCTGCCATCACAAGGCATCAACAACAAAAGCAAATGTTAAGGGCAGGTCCAGATTCAATCCATGCCACAAATGTTACAAAGCAAACGTCAAGAGGGGGCCTCGGAAGGGCTGATGCCTGCCAGTACGGATGCCAACGGAGACCCAGCGATGAGGGACAGCCACGAGGGACATAGCCATGAGGGACAGCCACGACAGGCTAGAGAGCCGCAAAGAAGATACAGCAATTAAGGGCAGCAACAGCCAGCAGGAAAGGCACAAAAATGGTACAGCAAAATGGGTCAGCCAGAGGCAGGATACAACCACAAAAAGGATGCAGCAATGAGGGACAGCCGGAGCCAGCGGGAAAGCCACAAAAAAGATAGAGCAGAAAGGGACAGCCCCATGTAGCAAGAGAGCAAAGGGAAAAAGGATGCAGCGACGAGCGACAGCCTCAGCCCGCAGGAAAGCCACGACAAAGATACAGCGATGAGAGACAGGCCCAGCCCGCAGGAAAGCCACCACAAAGATACAGCAAGGAGGGAGAGCCCCAGCCAGCAGGACAGCCACAACAAAGATACAGCAATGAGAGACAGCTGCAGCCAGCGGGAAAGCCACGACAATGATTTAGCGATGAGGGTCAGCTGCAGAAAGCGGGAGAGAGAGGAAGGAAAAATGCAGCAATTAGGGGCTGCTGCGGCCAGCGGTACAGCAACAAAAAGGTACAGTAATGAGGGACAGACCCAGGTAGCGTGAAAGGAAAGGGAAAAAGGATACAGCAATGAGGCGTAGCCAGAGCAAGGCGAGGCATGCCCTGCCCTTGCTGACGTCACTCGGCAAAGATAACAAGATACGAGCAGCAAGGAGCAAATTGCAGGGGCGGCCTGCAATTTGCAACATCGCCACCAAGGGTGCAGCAATGGCGTTGAATCACCAGGAACTGGTCGGTGCTTGTCAGCAGGGTGCTATGCATGCCAAGCTGCAGCAAGTGGCACTGGGGACAGCTGGGGACAGCTGGGCCAGAGCCTGGGGGAGGAGCTGAGAGGATGAGAGATGGGTGGGTGCACCCATGGATCCCCCGTTGGTTGGATGGGCCAGGCTAGCAGTCAGGTGTCCTTGTGCTTCTGCTATCAGATGGGCTGGCTGGTGGGTGCACCCATGCATCCGCCCATGGATCCACACATGATCCACCCATGCATCCACCCATGCATCCACCCATGATCAGGGATGGGTCATACTTGGCATTGTAAGTTGCCTTACGCGTATGTGCTTGATTTGAATTTCACTTTTCCATTACTCATTTGTACTTTTTGCTGCTAAACTTTGATTTTCAGAGCGCCATACACATACATTACGGCTTCTGTCACAATTCATGCTGAATCACTGCCCTTGATGGATGGATGAATGGGTGAAGGGAGGGAGGGAGGGAGGAATGGTCAATGGTAAAACGGATGGATAGACAGCTGCTTGGATGGATAGATGGTCGATTGATTGGATGGGTAAATGGATGGGTGGGTGGGCTAGCAGTCAGGCGTTTTCACTGACGGCCTGTTGCTTCTGCAATTGGATGGAATGGCCAGGGGGTGAGCCCGGGGGGTGCACGCGGCAAGCGAATCCTTGTTGACTTAACCAGAGAGTCAGTCATGGGCCAGAGTTAGACAGCAGAACACATGCTAGGAAGTGTTTTGACTAAACAATTGTATGCACTTCAAAATCAATGCTCTGATGAAGCACGTGCAGACAAGCCTGTCAGGGGAAACCGCGCTGCTCATTCCTGGCAGCCACACCTGCTGCAGGGGAGTACATGATGCTCATGGGGAAGGAGAATCATGATGCTGGTCCTTGGCAGCCGTACCTGCTGCAGTGGAGTACATGATGTTCATAGGGATGAGCTCCATAATGCGCGACCTGATGCCTGTGATGGCCAGGCCCAAGAAAATGCAGCCCTCTATGAACACTGCCGCCAAGGCCTGCTTGTAGGAGAGGCGCTGGGTGTGCAGGAATCCCACGACATTGTACCTGTGCACGTGTGCAGGTGTTGAGCACACACGTTTGAGGGGGTGAGAGGGGGACAGGGTGTGCAGGAAGCGCACCAATGCAGCTGTGCAAATGTAGGGTTGTTTGCATACGCACAGCAAGACATGTTAGGTCAGGCATGTAAGAGATTGGGTATGTGAGCAGAACCTCAATATTTCCATGCATCATCACAGGCACAAATGCATGTGTGCATGTGCTTGTGTGTGTGTGTTGGGGGAGGGGGGAGGGGGAGCAGGGAGACATCATGCACTGCACATCAGGGCTTGCACAGTGTGACCAACTAAATCAGCAAGCCTGAGCTTTCTCCTCCCTTATGGATTCACGCGCGGTTGGACTTCCATATTGCGCTTGCGCAATGAGTGATAAGCTTGCCGCCACAGCTTCACTGCCAACACTGTTTCACTCATCAGCATGTGCCCTTGGATGGAGACACTTACTCAGCTGTGTCTACAAAATTGATCAAAATCAATCATGACTCATTGCTCGCACGCAAACGCAACTACAACTGGCCAGCATGACTAGGATTTGCAGGTCATGGCTAAGGGACAAAACATACACTGAAGATGTGCAAGGAAAGGCTAGACTCAGCTTTTTGTTGGCAAACACTGAACATGCGACAAAGAAGGCACGCTTGGATCACTCCCCACATACGCACAGCAGACAGAAAACACATCTGGGCAAACCATGTCCATTGCTTAGCTGTAGAAACCTCAAAATGCATTGTCTGACGACGCTTGGTGAAGCAGAGGGTGTGCCTTACGTGAAGTAGGCATTCACGCCCATAGCCGGGGCAACGGCAATGGGCATCCTCGCGATGAGGGACATCAGCAGAGTGGCAATCATGGAAGAGATGCACGTGGCTGCGATCAGGTCGATCTGCATCCGCAACAGGAAAACAGCAAAGCAAAATAGATGTCAGTGGATGGAATAATGGTTGTGTGTGGAGCAATCATGGAAGAGATGCAGGTGGATGCGATCAGATCGATCTGCACCCGCAACAGGAAAACAGCAAAGCAAAGTCAGATGTGAATGGATGAAATAATGGTTGTGCGTTGAGTAATCATGGAAGAGATGCAGGTGGATGCAATAAGGTCGATCTGCACCTGCAACAGGAAAACAGCAAAGCAAAATAGATGTCAGTGGATGGAATAATGGTTGTGCGTTGAGCAATCATGGAAGAGATGCAGGTGGATGCGATCAGATCGATCTGCACCCGCAACAGGAAAACAGCAAAGCAAAATAGATGTCAGTGGATGGAATAATGGTTGTGTGTGGAGCAATCATGGAAGAGATGCACGTGGCTGCGATCAGGTCGATCTGCACCCGCAACAGGAAAACAGCAAAGCAAAATAGATGTCAGTGGATGGAATAATGGTTGTGTGTGGAGCAATCATGGTAGAGATGCACGTGGCTGCGATCAGGTCGATCTGCACCCGCAACAGGAAAACAGCAAAGCAAAATAGATGTCAGTGGATGAAATAACGGTTGTGCGTTGAGCAATCATGGAAGAGATGCAGGTGGATGCAATACGGTCGATCTGCACCTGCAACAGGAAAACAGCAAAGCAAAGTCAGATGTGCATGGATGAAATAACGGTTGTGCGTTGAGCAATCATGGAAGAGATGCAGGTGGATGCGATCAGATCGATCTGCACCCGCAACAGGAAAACAGCAAAGCAAAGTCAGATGTGAATGGATGAAATAATGGTTGTGCGTTGAGTAATCATGGAAGAGATGCAGGTGGATGCAATAAGGTCGATCTGCACCTGCAACAGGAAAACAGCAAAGCAAAGTCAGATGTGAATGGATGAAATAATGGTTGTGCATCGAGTAATCATGGAAGAGATGCAGGTGGATGCAATACGGTCGATCTGCACCAGCAACAGGAAAACAGCAAAGCAAAGTCAGATGTCAGTGGATGAAATAATGGTTATGTGTGGAGCAATCATGGAAGAGATGCAAGTGGCTGTGATTAGGTCGATCTGCACCCGCAACAGGGAAACAGCAAAGCAAAATAGATGTGAATGGATGAAATAATGGTTGTGCGTTGAGCAAGTATGGAAGAGATGCAGGTGGCTGCGATCAGGTCGATCTGCACCCGCAACAGGAAACCAGCAAAGCAAAGTCAGATGTGAATGGATGAAATAATGGTTGTGTGTGGAGCGAAATAGCAGTAGCCTGAAATTGCTCGTGACAAAAAATTGAGGTTGATCTGTGCGTGCACATGTGCCCTACGTTATGATAGGTACTTTCAAGGTTACTGAATTCAATTTCATACAAAATGTATGAACAAAATTTCACTTGGCATTGCATGACCCCAAAAGGAAGAAAGCGATGTAAACCCAATGACCTCCTCTTTCCCTTTTCTTGGATATACAGGACGTTGCGATGGTACATCCGTTTGAGGTGATTTGAAGCCAAAAGATTGATTTTGGGTCCTCCGATTATTGATACATATTTGGCAAATGTGAATGCTAGGAGATACTATGAGGAAACAAGAGAAGGAACACTTTCAGCAATGAAGGCTAGGTGGACCCCCCTGACAATTTGCGCACAAAGGAGGATGCCTCTGAAGCAGGCGGCAGACACTCAGAATTTTTTAAACAGCATCACTCAAACAGAAAGCACCCCGATTCTCTGTAACCAAAATAATTACATAAAGGAATCTCATAACTCGTTTTTTGATATTGCCACAGGGTTGAGCCATGCACTACCTCTAAAACTTTAACAGGCCTGCTTTTACTCATACTGTGTTCAGATTCCTGACACGGCATAAATCATTGAAACACAGTTGCATAATTGAAATAATGCATAATGCATCAAATAAAGTGCAACAACATCGTTG